>JAQISU010000656.1:0-203246 GCA_029339505.1 Unio delphinus | reverse complement strand
CACTCGCTGGTGTGCTGCCAAATGAAGCTTCAGCCAAGGAAGATACACAGCTCTAGGCAACCACGCACTGACGTAAGCACACCACACTGATGAATTCACTTATGCATTCTCCAATTCGTTTGATTCAGAACTTCCCAACGGCAGTATCAAAATATAGATTGGATCACATCAGAGAGACTGTATACAGTACAGCCACACAGACATTTGGTAAGAAGCAAAGAACAACGACTGGTTTGAGTCTAATTCCACTACACTCGCGCCTGTCATAGAAAAGCATTGCAGTGCTCACCTGGAATGCAAACGATCCCCCTGCTAGAGGACTCTGTGGGCATATAGGTCTACCAGAAGCAAAATGCAAAGGTTAGCATGGCAAGAAATACTGGCTTCAGCTCTGTCAGATCATCTAGTCAGCAGCAGATATAGAAAACATCAGAGGCAGGTACGATGGAATAAAGAAACCAATAGGTCCTACGAAGAAAGGGATTGCACCACTGAAATCTTCCTCAGGTGATACCATCTATGACAGGGGCAAGCAGATGGAGCTTTGGGTGGAGTACTGCTCTGAAAGGTACTCCAGAGAGACGCATGTGACCAAGGATGCTCTCAGTGCCATTGATCCCCGCAGCGGCGAATCCTACAACTTTTTTCGACATTTTTGATTGAAGCGTCAAAACGGAAAATAGAGCCTTCCTGCGAAATCTCATGTTTTAACCAAAAAAAAAAAAAGTCTCCGTTTGCCAAATGGAGACTTAGCGATTTTTCAATCATCGGGATCGCAGCGCTATTATAACAGATGGTTTTATTAGCTGTTAACGTTAAATGTTTTTGTTTGATTGATTCTAATTCACCGAGTACGGTTCTAAGGGAATCGCGATCACGAATTACATCAACGAGGCGTTGTTTTTCAACATCAAGTCGATACTGTATATCATTCAACGAGTCGTTGTCAGATGTTTTTTGTTGACGCATCATATATAGCTTTGTTCGTAGAGATTTATTTTCATTGGTCAAGTTACTCACTTGAGATTGCAATTGCCAGATTGATCCCGCGAATAGAATTATTTTTTATTTATTGTTGCTGAATTATGATCCAAAACAGAATTATTTTTTATTTGTTGTTGCTGAATTATGATCCAAAACAGAATTATTTTTAATTGTTGTTGCTGAATTATGATCCAAAACAGAATTATTTTTATTTGTTGTTGCTGCATTATGATCCTGCGAATTATCCTTTATTTGCTCGCTGATTGTGATCCCGCGAATAGAATTATTTGTTGCTGCTGAATTATAATTAAAAAAAATAGAATTATTTTTTATTTATTGTTGCTGAATTATAATCCCGCGAATTATTTTTATTTGTTGCTGCTGAATTATGATTCAAAAAATAGAATTATATTTTATTTATTGTTGCTGAATTATGATCCCGCGAATTATTTTTATTTGTTGTAGCTGAATTGTGATCCCGCGAATTATTTTTATTTATTGTTGCTAAATTATGATTAAAAAAAACAGAATTATTTTTTATTTATTGTTGCGGAATGATGATTCAAAACAGAATTATTTTTATTTGTTGTTGCTGAATTATGATTCAAAACAGAATTATTTTTTATTTATTGTTGCTGAATTATGATTAAAAAAACAGAATTAGTTATATTTGTTGTTGCTGAATTATGATTCAAAAAAAAGAATTATTTTTATTTGTTGTAGCTGAATTATGATTCAAAACAGAATTATTTTTATTTGTTGTTGCTGAATTATGATTCAAAACAGAATTATTTTTTATTTATTGTTGATGAATTATGATTCAAAAAACAGAATTATTTTTATTTGTTGTTGCTGAATTATGATTCAAAACAGAATTATTTTTTATTTATTGTTGCTGAATTATGATTAAAAAAACAGAATTATTTTTATTTGTTGTTGCTGAATTATGATTCAAAAACAGAATTATTTTTATTTGTTGTTGCTGAATTATGATGTGACTCCGAAAATTAATCCTGATCATTTTCGTTGACCCGCGTGAATGAAATTCCACCCTAAATCGATTCAACGTGATATTGATTCCCAGTCGCCGTTAAAATACTAGTATCAATTAGCTCCTGCAACCGACGTTGTCGATATTTTTCACTGAGATGAATTCGTGCTGCCGCGGAACGACTTTCAAATACCGCGGAGGTGTATTTATCACCACTTGGAAATTTTTGACACGCCTGATATTTTCCGTTTTTAAATTTTTCCTTAATGGGCGCATTCGGACAAGAATTTTTATAGTCGGTGATGGTACCGTTAAATTTCAGCGGATTATATTCCAAAAAGGACATTATATTATAGCTGTTATTTAATTAAATATTAAAATGATATCAGAATAATATCCACAATGGGGTTCGGAAGATCATGGATGGATCATTGTGCCGAAATTTATTCACAACAAGCCAGTGAATTTCTCGGCGATATCGAATCAGGAAAACTAAAATTGGCGCCACCGAAATTACCGCTGTTTCGATATGATAAAATCCGGAATATTTTCCCGCCGGTGTACAACTACTATAACCACGATTGCAGGATCAATACGATATGTTTAAATCTCACAGAGAGGAAAATCATCGAATTTGACTCGATGAAACAAACATGTAATTGGTTCAACTTGATCTAGAAGACAATTCAGCGTCCTTTTTTTCAGGCCCGCGACAGGATTCTATGGATTGTATTACGCGGTGATATCGGTGAAGGGCCTAGAGCTTGGTTTGATGATCCTGAAACGATATTCAATAGCGCCATTGATAGTCTTTCGGAGAAGTATCGCATTGAAGTTACTAACTTACTTGAGACCGAGAAAAATAAATCCAAACACGGAAAAGACCCCAGAATACCAACAGTGGCAATAAATCTCACCACGAAACAGTGTTTACGATTTGATAGTATCAACCACATAAATAAACATTTTCGTGATTGCAGAGTCAACGCATCAGTGAAACAGTTTTTTTAAATCACCGGCGGGGAATTATTGGTTTGTAATCCGCGGCGATGAATAACAATTTGACACAACATGTAGCGATGAAGAGTTAATCGACGACGTGATGAAAAATTTAACCCTTGAGCGTCAAATGGTCTTAAAGTGTAACGTCTAGAGGGGCTAATTTATTGTTTTAAGGGCGTTATCAAATTTGTGGAAACTTTCCACATTTTACAAAGTTGTTATAAAAATGATATTTTTTGTCAGTCACCGACCATAGTGGAGAAACTTCGGAAAATATAATATTATAGTAAATTCCGAAGTTTCTCCACTTCAGATAGTGCTATCATTAAATCGATCTGAATTATCGTATCGGGGCACTTTCCATAAATCCCATGGGATGAAATCTAAGCGTTATCGTGTTATATTTTTTTTGTCAGTCACCTGACACCCTCCAAAGACACTTGATAGAACCTTCAGATCATCATAATAACAGCCCTATCTTGACGGGGGCAACTGTCAGTAACACTATAAAAATAAAAATGTTAATATTGTTACTGACACTTGCCCCATTTTTAGATAGAACTATCTACGGATTAATCTGAGTTCTCGTATCTGCTAAAATATCTATTAACACTCCAAATATGGAATTTAAGCCATGCCGTACTATCATCAACTGCAATAATATCTTTTATTTCCAGATTGTCATCGTTGATAGTATTTCGCCATTCGTCATTGTAGAAACAGTCTGGTTTGGACCATTGTGGATAGTATAGTGTATATCCGTTACGAGAACGATGATTCTCTTTATCAGGTTTTAATTCGGCTCCGAATCTCTTATAGATCATTTTAATTTTCCCTATGATGTTCTTCGCTGTCATTGTTTTAGATCTTAAATTTGACTCTGGAAATATTTCGTAGAAGTGTTTCATCAGCATGTTATATTTCACCGGATTTTTTTATAATTTCCCTAACAATTTCTGCTAAATTTCCCACCGTGGCAGTTTCTCGCCGTAGATCGGCTACAACAGGTAGTCCAACATCCGTTAACAATTCCACTATCAATTAGTTTTGTTGCCGTGGTGATAATCGGTCAGATCTAAATATCTTTTTATCATAATTGGCCCCGTTACTATATTCCCCGATAATAATACCCCGTTGATGTTTTACCGCACTGGTCTTTCTATATAATTTTTCAATTTCATCTGGCTGTAACATTCCAATCTCAGTCTGATATATCGAATTTACATAACTTAGTTTTGTTGGTACGGCGCAAGATTAACATCAGATTTGTATTTATAATATTTTATTGCTGGTTCTTTTTTTCTAGAATCTCTGGTACAATATTATTTACAATTTCATTTATCGGGCTATCATCGACATCATCTACATTGTTGTATTCGAGTTTTATTCGTTCCCCAATACTTTTCATCAGAAAATCATCTACGCGAGATGAATCTTTCATCGACGAATTTTGTACTTGTTGTTTATTCATGTAGGTATCATAGTCATCAGGTGGTTGTTCTTGTATTTCATATCCGGTACTTTCCATCATCGCCAGTAACCTTCCATGAAAATAACACTTGGAATTATTCTCATCGAGAATGTGGCTGATGAATGCTTTTCCATAACTTCCATTAATATCATCTATCTTTGGTAACCTATTTGCCATTTCCGATTTTGTAAGCCCTCGTTCATTATTGATAATTTCTCCGATTACATCATTGTCCGTCAACGGCAACTTCGGAGATGTATTTGTTGCCCTCGTCGAATAATGAATTTCATTAATATTTCTGAACCGATACATTGCTTGTTTTGTCTGCTCAACTAGTCCAATTTTATCTGACAACACGAACAATTTCTTAAACAATTCATTAACAATACTAACTCCTACCTCGTTGGTATGATTGTATATCACAACTCTAACATCGTTAAAAGCCGCTCTAACATCTGAAAAATCTTTAGCTTTCTCTTGTTTGTCCGTGTCACCGTGATAAGATTTCGTAGAATGTCTTCGTCGTTGTGATTCTTTTGCAATTCTCTCCACTGAATATTTCCCGCGGGATTTATAGTGTGTGAACACTGCAACTTTTTCACTGTTTTCTAGACACTTCCACATCAACTCGAGATTATCCTGATGATTATTTTCCACAATAAATTTCTTACCGTTATCTATCTTATACTGATTTGCCACGAATTTCATATCACGGCGTCCCATTCTACGGAACATTTCTACATCGTCATCATTTGCATCTGCATCTAACCCAACTGCTCGTTTTGCACTATTAACTAACCCTGCAAACACCTTCCAATATTCTCTGGATCTTCCACTATTCGAAAATATCTGCCTACGTATCCCATGCACCTCATCTACGATAATTACATCTGGTATCCCTCGAACACGATGTAACGATTCAACATGCACAACAACCCGCATAATACTACTCTGATCAAATACAAGATCACCGCGAATATCACTATATAATTTTACATTGTTATCCGAAGCTGTCTTAATACTATGTGTCTTTCTGTAGCTTACACACAACACAGATTGTCCATCTCGTATACTCTTCCATGCCGCTATTGATTTACCCATTCCACATGCCGATCCATCAAGATAGTCCTGTTCGTATATAATTCTACATCCCTGCCCACCTTCATAAATGGGTTTCTCAGTATAACTTAAATCTAATGTCCTTGTTGCAAATTCCCCACTGTTTTTATTTCTATGTTGCCCCATCAAATACTTTTCATATTCATGTACCACTAACATTTTCTCGTGGAACAATTATTTTCTCACCGTATCGAAGTGGACAAACTATTTCGTACTGATTATCCTTCACGTATATCAGACAGTTATCACATTTCTCCTCGATGTATCCATATATCTCATTGTATCCATGTTGCCGTTGACAAATAACACAATAATGTCCTGGTCGACGTTAACAGCTTACACGATTATCATTTCTTGTAACAACCCCGATAATCTGATTATCCTCGCCGGTCAATGCGTTACTTATCTTCTTAATATCATCCTCGTTAATATCACCGAAATCCAACTTCTCATCGTTGTACTGAAAATCCTCCACCGCGATTATTTCTTGTACATCAACAGGACAAGATAGTAAATTACTGGTAAATCCAATAGGATGAATTAGTCGCTTTTCAGCACTACCTGGTTTTATTGATCTTGTTCCGGGTAACTTTATACTATATAATCCAGCCTGTGTATCAACGTTCCATGTTGGTCTGTCTGCGGCAATTTTCATCAACAAACTCCGATGATTATCAAAATCGATCGGAATCGTTTTCAATAAAATGTGATAACCCCCGTGAGTTTCAAAAACGATAACGTCGTTGACAGAATCAACTAGGTCGCAGAAATACAATAATAGCTCCGCCAACGATGGTGTTTTAGAATCAATGTCGACGTTGGGATATCTATAACGTTGTTTTGGTATTATTTCATTAACTGCGGAACACCCTTGAAATTCTTCCAGCGATGGATTATCAATGAAAACGTAAAATTTCCACATCTGCTGAATAATCACACCGCGAAGTAGATAATTGTTCACAGTAAGTAATTCAATCGCGGATTTTTTACTACAAACATTCCGTGACGGCGTTAAACGTCTTTTGTAATATTCGCGTACATCATGATATGTTTGTGCTGTTTGAAAAAATTCATCAGTAGAGTCCTCATAGTAGGATTTTCCACACCCTAACGCGTTCATAAAATTACTATCAGAGTAATCAGTAGTCATTATACAATATACATTTTAATATTTAATTGAATATTTATTAACAATTAATAATAATGGTTAATTCAGCACTTGCAACAAATAAGTGTTCGTGGTTGTTTTTGGGATCTACACGGCGATGTGGAAAAAACTCTTACGGGGAATTCTGCGGAGTACACAATTGTACGGCAAAACAGGGATGTCCCGAAGGGCCACGACCTTCTCTTGGTTGTGGTAAAGGCGTTCGAGGAAAATATCAGATTTGTATGGAGTGCGGGTCGCCACAATATCGTTCCGCAATAGAATATCTTCGACGAAAAAATAGACTAATACCGACCCCGGAAGATTTTTTAACAGCGAGAAAGGAAAAAATTGGACCATCGAAATAATAAAAAAAACGGTTAAAGATTTTTACTCCGAACGAGGAGAATATTTTACAATGTTGGATCTCACAGGTATGTTGTTGCTAATTGTGATCCCGAGAAATAGAATTATTTTTATTTGCTATTGCTAATTATGATCCAGCGAATGAAATTATTTTATTTGCTCGCTGATTGTGATCCAACGAATAGAATTATTTTTAATTGCTATCGCTGATTATGATCCAGCGAATGGAATTATTTTATTTGCTCGCTCATTATGATACCTACATGAATAAACAACAAGTACAAAATTCGTCGATGAAAGATTCATCTCGCGTAGATGATTTTCTGATGAAAAGTATTGGGGAACGAATAAAACTCGAATACAACAATGTAGATGTTGTCGATGATAGCCCGATAAATGAAATTGTAAATAATATTGCATCAGAGATTCTAGAAAAAAAGAACCAGCAATAAAATATTATAAATACAACCCTGATGTTAATCTTGCGCCGTACCAACAAAAACTAAGTTATGTAAATTCGATATATCAGACTGAGATTGGAATGTTACAGCCAGATGAAATTGAAAAATTATATAGAAAGACCAGTGCGGTAAAACATCAACGGGGTATTATTATCGGGGAAATATAGTAACGGGGCCAATTATGATAAAAAGATATTTAGATCTGACCGATTATCACCACGGCGACAAAACGAATTGATAGTGGAATTGTTAACGGATGTTGGACTACCTGTTGTAGCCGATCTACGGCGAGAAACTGCCACGGTGGGAAATTTAGCAGAAATTGTTAGGGAAATTATAAAAAATCCGGTGAAATATAACATGTTGATGAAACACTTCTACGAAATATTTCCAGAGTCAAATTTAAGATCTAAAACAATGACAGCGAAGAACATCATAGGGAAAATTAAAATGATCTATAAGAGATTCGGAGCCGAATTAAAACCTGATAAAGAGAATCATCGTTCTCGTAACGGATATACACTATACTATCCACAATGGCCCAAACCAGACTGTTTCTACAATGATGAATGGCGAAATACTATCAACGATGACAATCTGGAAATAAAAGATATTATTGCAGTTGATGATAGTACGGCATGGCTTAAATTCCATATTTGGAGTGTTAATAGATATTTTAGCAGATACGAGAACTCAGATTAATCCGTAGATAGTTCTATCTAAAAATGGGGCAAGTGTCAGTAACAATATTAACATTTTTATTTTTATAGTGTTACTGACAGTTGCCCCCGTCAAGATAGGGCTGTTATTATGATGATCTGAAGGTTCTATCAAGTGTCTTTGGAGGGTGTCAGGTGACTGACAAAAAAATATAACACGATAACGCTTAGATTTCATCCCATGGGATTTATGGAAAGTGTCGCGATACGATAATTCAGATTGATTTAATGATAGCTCTATCTGAAGTGGAGAAACTTCGGAATTTACTATAATATTATATTTTCCGAAGTTTCTCCACTATGGTCGGTGACTGACAAAAAATATCATTTTTATAACAACTTTGTAAAATGTGGAAAGTTTCCACAAATTTGATAACGCCCTTAAAACAATAAATTAGCCCCTCTAGACGTTACACTTTAAGACCATTTGACGCTCTAGGGTTAAATTTTTCATCACGTCGTCGATTAACTCTTCATGGCTACATGTTGTGTCAAATTGTTTATCATCGCCGCGGATTAGAAACCAATAATCCCCCGCCGGTGATTTAAAAAACTGTTTCGCTGATGCGTTGACTCTGCAATCACGAAAATGTTTATTTGTGTGGTTGATACTATCAAATCGTAAACACTGTTTCGTGGTGAGATTTATTGCCACTGTTGGTATTCTGGGGTCTTTTCCGTGTTTGGATTTATTTTTCCCGGATTCAAGTAAGTTAGTAACTTCAATGCAATACTTCTTTGAAAGACTATCAATGGCGCTATTGAATATCGTTTCTGGATCATCAAACCAAGCTCTAGGCCCTTCACCGATATCACCGCGTAATACAATCCATAGAATCTAGTCGCGGGCCTGAAAAAAAGGACGCTGAATTGTCTTCTGGGTCAAGTTGAACCAATTACATGTTTGTTTCATCGAGTCAAATTCGATGATTTTCCTCTCTGTGAGATTTAAACATATCGTATTGATCCTGCAATCGTGGTTATAGTAGTTGTACTCCGGCGGGAAAATATTCCGGAGTTTATCATATCGAAACAGCGGTAATTTCGGTGGCGCCAATTTTAGTTTTCCTGATTCGATATCGCCGAGAAATTCACTGGCTTGTTGTGAATAAATTTCGGCACAATGATCCATCCATGATCTTCCGAACTCCACTGTGTATATTATTCTGATATCATTTTAATATTTTATTAAATAACAGCTATAATATAATGTCCTTTTTGGAACATAATTCGCTGCAATTTAACGGTACCATCACCGACTATAAAAAAAACTTGTCCGAATGCGCCCATTAAGGAAAAATTTAAAAACGGAAAATATCAGGCGTGTCAAAAATTTCCAAGTGGTGATAAATACACCTGCGCGGTATTTGAAAGTCGTTCCGCGGCAGCACGGATTCGTCTCAGTGAAAAATATCGACAACGTCGGTTGCAGGAGCTAATTGATATTTTAACGGCGACTGGGAATCAATATCACGTTGAATCGGTTAAGGGTTTAATTTCATTCACGCGGGTCAACGAAAATGATCAGGATTAATTTTCGGAGTCACATCATAATTCAGCAACAACAAATAAAAATAATTCTGTTTTTTGAATCATAATTCAGCAACAACAAATAAAAATAAATCTGTTTTTTTTAATCATAATTCAGCAACAATAAATAAAAAATAATTCTGTTTTGAATCATAATTCAGCAACAACAAATAAAAATAATTCTGTTTTTTAATCATAATTCAGCAACAACAAATAAAAAAAAATTTGTTTTGAATCATAATTCAGCAACAACAAATAAAAATAATTCTGTTTTTTGAATCATAATTCAACAACAATAAATAAAAAATAATTCTGTTTTTTATCATAATTCAGCAACACAAATAAAAATAATTCTGTTTTGAATCATAATTCAGCAACAATAAATAAAAAATAATTCTGTTTTTTTTAATCATAATTCAGCAATAATAAATAAAAATAATTCGCGGGATCACAATTCAGCAGCAACAAATAAAAATAATTCGCGGGATCATAATTCAGCAACGATAAATAAAAAATAATTCTATTTTTTTGAATCATTATTCAGCAACAACAAATAAAAATAATTCGCGGGATTATAATTCAGCAACAATAAATCAAAAATAATTATATTTTTTTGAATCATAATTCAGCAACAACAAATAAAAATAATTCGCGGGATCACAATCAGCGAGCAAATAAAAAGTAATTCTTTTCACGGGATCACAATCAGCAACAACAAATAATTCTATTCGCGGGATCACAATCAGCGAGCAAATAAAAAATAAGTCTATTCGTGGGATCAAAATCAGCGAGGAAATAAAAAATAATTCGCTGGATCATAATTCAGCAACAACAAATAAAAATAATTCTGTTTAGGATCATAATTCAGCAACAACAAATAAAAATAATTCTGTTTTGGATCATAATTCAGCAACAACAAATAAAAAATAATTCTGTTTTGGATCATAAATCAGCAACAATAAATAAAAAATAATTCTATTCGCGGGATCAATCTGGCAATTGCAATCTCAAGTGAGTAACTTGACCAATGAAAATAAATCTCTACGAACAAAGCTATATATGATGCGGCAACAAAAAACATCCGACAACGACTCGTTGAATGATGTACAGTATCGACTTGATATTGAAAAACAACGCCTCGTTGATGTAATTCGTGATCGCGATTCCCTTAGAACCGTACTCGGTGAATTAGAATCAATCAAACAAAAACATTTAACGTTAACAGCTAATACAACCATCTGTTATAATAGCGCTGCGACCCCGATGATTGAAAAATCGCTAAGTCTCCACTTGGCAAACGGAGACTTTCTTTGTTTTTTTGGTTGAAACATGAGATTTCTCAGGAAGGCTCTATTTTCTGTTTTGACGCTTCAATCAAAAACGTCGAAAAAAGTTGTAGGATTCGCCGCCCCTGCTGCTCCCGCCATGACTGAACTAGACGAGAAACCTATTGTGGCAGAACAAAAGAAGTTCTTAGAGAAACTGCCCTTAGATATGGCCACAGGGAAAGATGGCATCCAGGCAGAAGTCATCCAGTGCTGCTGGAATGTGCTGCTAACACATCTGCATGACCTCCTGCGCGAGTGCTGGGATGAGGGTGCAGTGCCTCAGGACACGAGAGATGCTAGCATCATAACCTTGTACAAGAACAAAGGAGACAAAAGTGATTACAACAACTACACGGGCATATCCCTTCTTAGCATCGTGGGTAAAGTCTTCGCACGCGTTTATCCTAAACAGACTGCAGACGCTTGCTGACCGAATGTATCCAGAGTCGCAGATTGGGTTCCGCACAGAGAGGTCCACAATCGACATGATCTTCTCCGTCAGGCAACTGTAGGAGAAATGCAGAAAGCAAAACAGCCCCCTCTTCCTGGCCTTTTTAGGCGTCACCAAGGCATTCGATCTGGTCAGCAAAGACAGACTCTTCAAAATTCTGGTGAAGACTGGATTCCCTCCAAAGCTGCTAAGCATGATCCAGTCCTTCCTTCCATGATTACATCAAAGGTACAATTCAGTATGATGGGTCATCGTCCGCCCCCATCAACATCCGCAGCGGAGTGAAACAGTGCTGTGTCTCAGCTCCCAGGCTCGTCTACATCGTTTTCGCTGTCCTACTTATGTATACCTTTGGAAAGTTGACAGAAGGGATCTACCTATGAACGCAATCAGATGGCAAACATTTCAACCTGGGATGACTAAAGGCAAAGAGCTCAGTGCGTGAATCAACCATCTTGGCAATGTTCTTCGCAGACGATGCTGTTTTTGCCACTCACACATAAGCCGAGTTACATCACCTGATGGACTGCTTTGCTAAATCATGTTGCGAGTTTGGGTTGGCCCTCACCTTAAAGAAAACAAACATGATGACTCAGAATGTAGATCCCCCAAGCATCATCATCAACAACTACGAGGTAGTCAGTCAGTTCACGTACCTCGACTCTACCATCACCAACAACCTATCACTCGATGCGAAGATCAACAAGCAGATTGGAAAGGCATCAACAACTCTCTCCAGGTTGTCGCAAAGAGTGTGGAACAACAGCATACTTACCCCGAATACTAAGATCACCATGTACCATGCCTGTATACTAAGAAGCGTCTGTATGCCAGTGAAACCTGTGTTATGTTCTCCTCACAAGAGAAAAGAGTGAGCCTTTATCACATGTGATGTCTCTGACGCATACTCGGGATCACTTGGAGTGATCGAGTAATAGAAGACAAGGCTCTTGAAGGTGCCACTATTCTCAGCATAGTCACACTCCTCCGCCAACGTCGCATCAGTTGAATGGGCCACGTTCGTCGGATGGATGACGGACAGATTCCCAAGGACCTTCTTTATTCGGAACTTACTTGTGGCAAAAGGTCGATAGGACGGCCACATCTCCGCTTCAAGGATGTCTGAAAGCACGACATTAAAGCATTTGACAAAGATGTCTACACCTGGTAAGAGCTTGCTCTAGACAGGTTCAGCTGGCGACACGCTCTGATCACTGGTTCGATAGCCGGCGAGGACAAGCTACGCTTGGTAGCTGATGAAAGGTGATCTCGGAGGAAGAAGAAGCATCATTTTAGAACTACATATCGTGAGATAAGAGAAAATAGAATAGCTCAATAGAATCTCCGACCAAAGCCCGATTACATGACCAGTACCATATAGTAGATGTGAATGTTGATTGTGAATAAATTGAAATAATAATAATGAGGACATTGTAATGCGCCTAATATATAGAAGCTCTATGCGCTTTACAACATCTATAATGATATGACTACAAAAAACAAAACGAACACCATGAAATTAGAAAACAAAACACATTATGAAAATATGTTTGGTATGAAACATTATTAGGTCTTTCAGTTTGTTCTTGCAGGCGAAAAAGTGAGTTTTAAGAGCACTCCTGAAATGGATCTCGGTGTCCTTGTGTCTAATTTCAATCAGCAATTTGTTCCACGATGCTGGGCCCTGGTATGCACAAGAACGTGGTCATATGGCTTCTTTTTCATAGTTGGAATAATGAGTATACAATTGCCAGAAGAGGAGCGTAAATATTTTGCTGGTGTATACACATGGGTGAGGCCAGACAAGTATGTTGAACTGTAGCCCATCAGTGAAACGTAGCACAGATAATAAATTTTGTGTTTTATTCTGAATCTAATGGATAGCCAGTGTAGGGTACAGAGGTGTGGAGGTGTGCTGTCATCGTGGTTTCTTAACGATGATCCACGCAGCTGCGTTTTGAAGTTTCTGGAGTAGGTATTGAGACGAACCAAACAGAATTTAGTTACAATAGTCCAGTCGTGAAAGTAATAATCAACACCCAAGTGTTTTAGTGACATCAACTGAAAGATATTTGCGAATAGAGCTGATGCGTCTCAAGACATGCAGCCTTGCATATATTCACGACATGTTGGTGCAATGTGAGAGCAACACCTAGGGTTCTTACTGACTGTGAGAATGTTAGTGTTGCTGATATGTATTGTTTGAGGTAAAGGATATTAATGAGACAGTCTGTTGTGATCAGAATGACCTCAGTTTGATCAGCATTCATCTGCAGCTTGTTACATGTTATCCATGATGTCACATCAGAAATACACCTGTCTTCTCCTTGGATGGTATCAGCTTCAGTTGGGTAGATAGACTTGAATATGTGGGTGCCATCAGCATACAATTGGTGAGATGATGGATGATGATCTATGACACTTAAGAGCGGCTGTGTGTATATAATGAAGTGAACGGATCTAAGAACAGTCCCTAGTGCGACACCGCAACATATATCAACTGGGCTGGAGTGTATTTCATTTGCAGATATAATTTGTGTCCTGTTGACTGAGTAGGACTTGAACCACTGTAAGGCTGTAATGTGAATGCCAAATACATGCTGGAGATGGTGGAGTAATATTTTGCATGGTCATTTGTGTCAAATGATGAGGGCAAATCAAGGAGGATGATGACTGTAATATTTCCTATATCCAAAGCAGAGAGAATGTCTTTAAATACTTTCAGAAAGTAGTTTCAGTACTGTGGCAAGGGCGATATACAGACTGTACATTGCTAAAATGACTGTTTGAAGTCAGATGAGATTAAAATTGGGAAGAACAACTTTTTCTAAGATTTTTTCATATGAACGGGAGATCCGAAACTGGTTGGTAGTTCTTTATATTTTTATAGTCACGTGTTGGTTTATTCAGTAGAGGCTTTATAATGGCAGTTTTTAAAAATGATGGAAATTCCCCGGTTGAGAGAGAGGTATTAATAACATCAGTTAGTGAATGCAATATAGGATCTATGCACTCAGTCAGCAGTGATTTTGGAATTGGATCAAGTTCACATGACTTTGGTGCACTCTTCATCATGATTGTCCATACTAAATCCATAGAGACTGGTTCAGTTGTTGCTTAAATTCTGTATCGCAACTGTATGGTGACGACGAGTCAATTAAAATTGTGTTATCAAGCTCATCTCTAATGGTTTGTACCTTGTCATCAAAGAAACTTACAAACAGGTTCGGAAGGTTTGCTGGAGAGAAGGTAGTTTGTTAGTAATCTCGAACAGCTCTTTGCAGCTGGAACTCTCCATGATCTTACTACTGTAGTGGGATACTTTGGCTAAATGGACTATGTTTGTGATTTTATTCTTAGCGGTATGATGGATTTGTTTATGAATTGTGAGTCTGGTGGAAAGCCAAAGCCTCTCAGATTTACGGCGGTCTCTTTTTAGCAATACGAATTTTTCCTAACGTGCTATACCACGGAGAACAATTTTGAATTGCACATGGTGGCTGGGGCGTGTTTTTCAAACAATGAACGCAGGCAGTTATCGAGTTGTTTTGCTGTAGAATGTTAGCAAGTTGTTAGGTTTGTTTTGATGTCATGCATTAGTTTAGTTCTATTTATCATACGGAGGTTTTTCTTAGTAGCAATAAAAGGTGGAGGGTTAGGGACTGATACGTCCAGATGACATATAATACGGAGGTGATCTGATACAAGGGTGGACCGTCTAATATTATCATCAGGTCTATGAAGAATCCAGTCTACATTGTGACCATGTTCATAGGTGGGTAAGTTAACTGACTGTTTAAGGTTGAAAACATGAATTGAATCTAGGAGTTTTGATGTGTATGGGTTTTCAGAACAGTCAGAAATGGGTTTCCAGAACAGTCAGAATGAAAGTTGAAATCTCCAAGAATAATCAGGTTGCCAACTATCGAATTTCCATACTCCAGGAGATTCGGAAACTGCTCCAAAAAGAGAGATTCAGTCAACTTGTTTTCTACTAGGAGGAAGGTGGTAGAATCAGAAAAAATGGACTGCCCTTTGTTCCAGTGTAAAGTGTTGTTTGGACTAGTTCAAACGATGTGTGGCATAAATTGAAGGTTGTGTTGTGTGTAAGACATTTTATCATGGAATGCTTTGTGATGAAAGCAATTTTATCTCCGCGAGAGTGGCGGAGAAACGACTCGATGGAGTAACCGGTGGTTGTTAGATACGCGCACTTGGGCTCGTTGCCTGATTGTTTTAGCCATGTTTCTGTCAGGACAAGATGTCGAATCTATGTAGGTATGATTCAGTTTATACTGTAAGACATTTTGTACTGAAATTAGAGAGCTTGTTAATAAAAATGTGAAGTGCTGACACTCATGACTATTATTTAGAAGCTTTACGAAGGGAAACTTTGAGTGATATACAGTGATATAAGTATATTACAAAAGCTGTTTCTTTTAATCCGAATATTTTTTCAGCACATCCTATTTGGCCTTAATGTGATTAAAGGATTGTAACTGTAATTTTAATTTTAAATTTCAAAATTAATTTGTAACAAATATATAAAAATTGGAATTAAACTATAATGACATATGAAAACATGATGTTTACAAAATTAAAGTTTTGAACAAGATTAACTAGTAATTTCCGTACATTATTTACGGAAACTACTGAAATACATGTACAGTGAAACGTTCTGTTCAAGCAGCAGAGGGGGTGAATCATACAACTTTTTGTTCGAAAAAATTGATCAAACCGTGAAACGGCAATAAAGCCTTCCTAGGAAATCTCATGTTTTAACCCAAAAAAAATAAAGTCTCTGTTTGGCAAATGGAGACTTAATCATCAGGATCGCAACGTCGTTGTCACTCACCCCCTCTGCTGCTAGAACTTTCAGTTCTGGGTTAATAATGAAAATCACTATGATGAAAATCACTACGATGAAAATCCTTTTAGGATTTCACAAACAGACTAATTTGTAAAACCTCATCTTGTAAATCAATCAGATTATTAGATTGGTCTGTGAGTTTGAAATTAATTCTTGTTAGCGAATCATTATGACACCGCATATAGACTGGATTAACCGGAGACTCAATAATTAGAAATCCTGGAGGAACTGTTAGTAGTAATATGGGGCACTATAGCGACAATGGAAAATCCAGTCAAAAAGTGCTTGGGGCACTATGGCGACAAGATTTATAGCGACAAGGGAAAATCCAGTCAAAAACAGCTTGGGGCACTATAGCGACAAAACAGCTTGGGGTATTATAGCGACAAGGGAAATTGAACATAGTGGGCCTGTATAGCGACAAGGGAAATTGAACAGGGTGGGCCTGTATAGCGTCAAGGGAAATGGAACATAGTGGGTCTATATAGCGTCAAGGGAAATTGAACATGGCGGGTCTGTATAGGGACAAGGGAAAAAAGGGTGGCAATGAAAGCTACTATCTTTTCGAGACCTATGAGTGGCCCTGAAAAGGGCCGTTATGTGTAATGTTAACGTTGTCTTGTTAACACAGAGGACATCTCACAGATCTTCTTCTCTTCCTTAAACTTCTCCTTACTGTGGGTCCATAGAAGAGAACTCTCTTCAAGCAACCTTGTCTTTCCACATAGACTCTTCTCTTCCAATAGGCTGTCTCCGTCCTATGAATGACACTCCATGATGATCTGACATACATGGGTATGTCAGTCCTAAACAGCATACTTGACACAAGGGTTGACGATTCAACATTAGTCCACATCTTCTGATGAGAACAGGTGAATCGAATGCCGTGTACTGCGGTTATTTATAGGGGAAGAGCGGATTGAAACGGATTGAGTGTATCCACCAATCCAAACGTGCGTTACAATAGTCAGACACAGCCATCCAATCGGAAGAGAGCAGTCTGTGACGTCACCTTTTCTATATAGAGGTACTAGCGCCTGTGCGCAGTCAATCGATTCAAGAGAGTTGTCAATCATGGCGGACAGTAAGAAGACAATGAATTGGAGTGAGACAGGAGTAGAGACAGCAAGTCATGGACCAACAGTGACTACTAAAGTCATGACAAATCTACATCCAGAAGAAGTTGATTTTAACTGGGATATTGTGGATTTTTTAACATCGCAAGAATTTATTCCGGAACCTTCGTTGCCTTCTGTATCTTCTTATGGACACGTCGATGATTTTAAACAAAGACAAAAAGAAGCATTGGAGCGATTTTTACAACAACAGAAAGTAGAAGAACAAGCTTTTCTTATGCAACAGCAGGAAGAAGAAGAAGCAAGAAGAAAACACCAGGAAGAAACAGTAGCAGCAGCAGCAGCAACGGAGAAGAAGAATGAAGACCAAGGACAGAAAGAAAATAGTGAAAATCAAACGGTTACGACGGTACTTTTAGATATTTTAGCTGAGTTAAAGAGTCTGAAACAAATGTATCAGACTTCTTTATCACGACCGAAGAGAAAAAGACCTTCTCGAGCGAAACAACCTGATCTCTCTGTGACTACGTCTACCTTACCACCCTTAGTGATTTCTACCAAATCATTGACAGGAACCACCAGTCCCGAAGTAGGCCTTGGCCGTGGCAAAGGCTTAAGACAGCTCAAGAGGATTTCATCCCGTTTCTGAGTTTGTTTTGTTTTAAACACACAAAACACCAACGGTCCTTTTCAGGACCACTCCAATTATTTCGAAAAGAAATACTATGTCAATTGCCTATTTCAATGAAAACTCAAAAGTCCTTTATTTTTTTAAAAACCCATGATGTACGTGTGAGTGAATGAATGTGTGAGTGTAGGTAATTATACTATCAAATCAAAACCAAGAGACACTTACGTTTTTTCTCTTTAGTTTATTCTAGTACAAACGTCACAATTCAAAATCACAACATAACATAACACAAGACCACTTTAAAAAAGTTCATAGGTTTTCTTCTGTTTCACTCTTTCTGTTTTTTCATTTTCTTTACTGTCACAGCTTTTTTTTCTTCCTCTTCACTTTCGTTTCGTCTTCTTTTCTTGTGAACGTGACGGGGTTCTTCCTTGGGGGAGGGTACCTCTTCTTCCTCCTGTTCAGAATTTCTTTCCTCCTCCTCCTTCTCCTCCTCCTGTTCCTCTTGTTTCTTAGGGCAGTTTGGAGACCAATGTCCTTTCTCTTTACAATAATAACAGGTATCTTGACTTTTGTCTCTATTGTAGCCTTTTTTATTTTTGTCACGATCTGAACATTCTGTAGCCCAATGTCCTTTCTTCTTACAGATATAGCAAGTATCTTGACTTTTATCTCGATAGGAAGGAGAGTAGGCCGTCGGCTGGTCTGACGAAAACTTTCGTATGACCCCACGTAAAGCTCTAATGAGAAGTTCCACTTGTGTAGGTTCTTCCATCGTTCTGGTCAATGTGAGAGTGAAAGGAATACTGAACCGTTAGACACTAACCCTTTATATATATGCACGGATCGAACATGAATATATAGGGGTTATGGTCTTTAAAAGGTAGTCATTTGACTTTTTGCAGACAAGATGAAAAGGCCACATCATGTTGTGGAGAAAAGAGAAAACAGTAAGAGACAGAAACGTAATGTATCGCCTAGCACAGTAGCTGAAGTCTTGGCTCAAATTCATGCCAGTGATTTTGAAGATGACATGAGTGAGCCCGAATCCACACCCAGACAATCCACGTCCAAGCAAAGTGCACCACCCTTAGTAAACCCTGAAAATTACTATCACATTCGAGAGACAGAAAAGCGTTCCTCTCGAAAATTTAGAACAACGGCTTACACGTATGCCGTAAAGTTTAAAGATTTCAAGGCCAATGTACCTTTGGAGAATACAGAAGGGTTCATTACTGAGGTGTGGGATTCTGTATTAACTGCATTGAAACAGCAATGTCAAGCCAAAGAAGACGATCGCTTGAGACTTTCTATTCATCACGATAATTTAAAGTCTCCCGTTTGGATCGAGTTTACTAGCCCATCAGAATTAACACCTTCCAAAGTCATCGACAAAATTCAACATGTGCAACAATCCAACGACAAGTTTCACATTGACGATGGAAAAGCCACACTGTTTATGACCCACGTGTCTCTTCCCCAGGGGACAGGACGCAAAAAAGTATTATTGGTCGACAACCTTCGCAGCATGAAGCGAAGCCTCGTCCAAATTAACAATCCTCAAGACCAGATGTGTTTAGCCCGTGCTGTCGTCGTGGGACGAACGTATGTCAACAAGAACGACACGACAGAATGGAAAAGAGCCTGGAAAACTATTCAACGATCGGACCGAGCCAAACAACGAAGTGAAGCAGAACTTCTGTTACAGCAAGCGGGGATATCCAAAGACACCCTTAGCGGCATTCCAGAAATGCAAAAATTGCAAGACGTCTTGTCTCCACATTACACTTTGAAAGTACACCCTCAAGAAGTGCGTGGACCTCTTTTGTTTCGAGGCCACGATTTCAAAGACGGAAAATACATTCACGTCTATCATCACGATGGTCATTTTGATACCATTACCAGTATCACTGGATTTCTGAAATTCAGTTACTACTGTGAAAAATGTGACTATGGTTATAACAATCGAGAACAACACAAGCATTGTGGATCGAAATGTGAGGGATGTTTGGCCTCTCAACCTTGTCTGGACCAAGGACAAGAAAGAGTGCATTGCCTTGTGTGTCAGCGCACTTTTGTCAGTCTTACCTGTTACCAACAACATTTGAAGATGCAAGGTTCACAGCAGAAAAGTGCTTGTCAACTGCTGAGATTGTGCCCTACTTGTGGACAAGGCATACGTACTAGTAATGCCAAGTTTCACGTTTGTCGAGGGAAGAAACGATGTCACATTTGTCGCCAAATTGTGGACTTGGAGCACGAATGCTTCATTCAAAAATATCAACCCCAACCAAAAGATACCCAGAAGAAAGGGAATTTTATCTTTTTTGATTTCGAATGCATGCAAGAGACCGGTATTCACATTCCCAATTTCTGCGTGGCTCACCGTGCGTGCGAGCAGTGCATCCAAGAACCTATCTTTAGTCATTGCCCTTACTGCAGCAAGATTCCTGGAGGACGTGAAAAAATCTTTCGAGGGTCAAATACGCTAGCCGATTTTGCCCAATGGATCCTAAATCCCATCGACGAAACGTGGAGTCAAGAAGACATCGAACGTTACGGAGAGTGTCATCGCCATGCCACGGTCATGGCTCACAATTTCTCGGGATACGATGGGCAATTTCTGCTCAGATACTATGCGGAACAAAGTACCGAACGGCCTCAAGTGACTTTAAACGGAGTCAAAATCATTTCTATGCAAGTAGGACAAGTACAGTTTAAAGATTCGATGTGTTACTTGGCCATGCCATTAAGTCGCATGCCTAAAACGTTTGGAATGACAGAAATGGCTAAAGGTTATTTTCCACACTTTTTTAATACCAAAGCCAATCAACATGCCGTTCTACCCCATTTGCCGGAGGCTGACGACTACGACCCCGACAACATGCGCACCGAACAACGAGAAGCTTTCTATGCTTGGTACCAGACTCACGCCTCGGACCCTTTTGACTTTCAAGAAGAAATGTTAAAGTACTGTCGATCTGACGTGGACATTTTACGACGTTGCTGTGGAAAATTTCGAGAATTGTTCATGGAATACGGAGGGATCGATCCTTTGAAAGAAGCTTGTACCATCGCCAAAGCGTGTTCCTTAGTGTACCGAAAACGCTTTATGCCTGAAAATACTCTAGCGGTCATCAGTCCTCAAACGACAAATTTTGTCAAACGTCAATACTCGGTCAAAGCCTTACGCTGGCTCCATTACTTGTGCGACAAGGAAGACAAATGGATCCAACACGCTCGCAACGGAGGAGGCGAAAAGACCATCGGAACGTATTCGGTAGATGGTTGGGACTTAGAAAACCCTCAGATTGTGTACGAGTTTAACGGATGTTTATTTCACGGATGTCCCCTATGCTACCCTCAACGAGACACCAAAAATCAGTTTTTACAACGAACCATGGAAGACTTGTACCAGACCACGTGTCAGCGACGTTTGAAGTTAGAACAGCAAGGATACCAGGTGGTGGAAATGTGGGAACACGAGTACGATCAGCGTTTGAAAACTGATCCCGAGTTTAAACGCATCGTAGAAAGTTACAAGTGGGTGGACCCCCTGAACCCTCGGGATAGTTTGTACGGAGGACGAACGAATGCTACTTGTTTGCTGTACCAAGCGGACGAGGAGAAGGGAGAAGAAATCAAATACTTGGACGTGTGTTCGTTGTATCCTTACGTGTGCAAATATTGTCACTTTCCCGTAGGGCATCCAGAATTGATGACAGAACACATTGATTTGGACCACATTCGACAGTCCGAAGGATTGATCAAGTGTAAAGTCTTACCACCCACAGACTTGTACCATCCCGTATTACCTCACCATTGCCAAGGAAAACTGATGTTTCCTTTGTGTCGCACATGTGCCGAAACGTGCAACCAAGACCAACCTTGTCATCACACTCAGGAAGAACGTGCCTTGACAGGAACGTGGGTGAGCGTGGAATTGTTTAAAGCTCTGGACCTGGGATATCAACTGTTAGAAGTGTACGAAATTTACCACTTTCCCAAAACACAACAATACTGCAAGGGCGACGAGAGACAGAAAGGTATTTTTGCAGACTACGTGGATGCTTTTTTAAAACTAAAACAAGAAGCTAGTGGCTATCCTTCCTGGTGTCACACTCCCGAAGACCAAAAGATATTCAAAGCAAAATATCGGGAGCAGGAAGGTATCACTTTAGACCACATCGAGAAAAATGAAGGAAGGCGATCGTTTGCCAAAGTGATGCTCAATTGTTTGTGGGGTAAAATGGCACAACGTCCGTCTTTACCCAAGACGGAGTATTTGTCCGAGCCGTCTTGCTACTTCCAGATGATTCACAACCCAACCAAAGTCATCAAACACGTGGACGTCATTCGTGAGGACTTGATCTTAGTCAATTACGAAGAAGAACTAGACTTTGTAGAAGCCGACACATTTGGAAATGTCATCATTGCGGCTTACGTGACAGCCCACGCTCGCTTAAAATTGTACGAAGTGTTAGAACTGTTAGGAGATCGTGTGTTGTATTTTGACACGGACAGTTGCATTTACATTCACCGACCGAACCAGTGTAACCCTACCATCGAAGGAGACCGTTTAGGAGCCTGGACCGATGAACATCCCGACGACAAGATTCTATGTTTTGCAAGTGGCGGTCCTAAAAATTACGGCTACGAATACCGTGACCCACAAGGAAAAATGCACACTGAATGTAAAGTGAAAGGATTGACTCTTAATTATCGCACCAGTCAAGTGGTGAACTTTGACGTGCTACAAGAAGCCTTGCAGTCGGGACAGGATGAAACGTTTCAAGTGACTACCCACGAACCGCACAAGATTGTCCGTTTACCCACACACCAAATTGTTAGCCGACCTTTGGAAAAAGTCTACCAAATCGTGTACCAAAAGAGAGTACGACTTCCCAATCACTTCACTCTACCGTACGGTCACGTCGAAATTGGGCAGCATATAAAAAGGGACATTGTCCAAGACCAATAGTTCATTGTGACTAACACAGCCAAGCGAAAAGAAGATGAATCCATTTAAACAGACATCATTCAAATTTGGGAATTCTCAAGTGGAGTGCGATGCTAAACCTTACGATTGTAGTGATGCCAGGCGCTGTGACATTAGCGATTCAGCAGGATATCGTGGGAACTTTGCTATGACTACTACCCCTATATCTACCCTGGAAAGTGATGCTGTGCGTGTCAAACCTGAGGGATGCGAAAGCGGTGCGACACGTTATCGTGGACTCCTAGGAATTTCACCGTACCTGCATCGAACAGAAGTGAGGAGAGTCGAATATTCGTTCCCGACGAGTTTGCCTGAATACTGTCACTTTAAAAGTCGATTCCAAACCTTCAAAGATAAATGGCCAAAATATCTGCCTGGACCAACTCCTGAAGAATTAGCCAGAGCTGGATTTTTCTACTTGGGCGAAGGAGATAAAGTCAAGTGTTTCAGTTGTGGTGTATCCATTTACGAGTGGGAAGAGAAAGATTCCGCTTACTTGGAACATGCTCGATGGTCTCCGAATTGTCAATACCTACCTTTAGTAGGACCTAGTGATTGGAAGTGACACTACTGCTCCATGTCGTGTAACACACCTAGACCAGTATATAAACCCTCTCTAAAACATTATATTCAAGGATTACCACACGAATTGCAAGAGAAGATCTACAAGGACGTTGGGCAGGGTCTTGCTAAAGAAAAATCGCAATGGGTGACTGTAGAACTTTTGTGTCGTGAAATTCACAAGAGGCAAGTGACAAAAATTAACCAACGTGTCAGATTTCTCTGGATCAAAGGTATTTTTTTGCTCTGTTTCCAATTTAGTACGTTTACCTCTGAAGATGCTTTGATCCTTCTTGACCGTTACCCTGAATGGCAGTGGGACGAAATTACACGTTATATTAATCACTTTTGCTTTTTGTGCAAATTTAATTCTGTGTTTAATTCTGGGTTGAATCTACACTGATAGTCTTCGACCTAAAAAAGAAGTATAAAAGAGAACGACCATGCCACAACCTTTATCATTGGTGATCCAACAGATTCCGTGGAAGGATATCAATGAGAAGATTCACACGGTGAAAGATTACGAACACTTATTGCAAGAACTGTACCCTATGAATTGGGGTCGACGTGTCGTGTGTGTTTTAGTGACTTGCTTTCTAGGATTTCGTTTACCTGTCGATTCCTTGTGGACACTTTACGAACACTACCTATCAAAAAAATAAGACAGTATGGTGACTCCTTTAAATGTCCACGAGAGACTTATTCTGTTCAAAGCCTTACGTTTTCATCTGGATACGTCTCGACCTTTCCAAGAAAAAAAGATTCGTCAACTTTTACGTACGGAAGCAGTGTACGAAGATGTGTGTGTAGCTTGTGAATTACACCCTCATTGGACAGATGTACGTGACTGGAAAAGTTGGGATTTTGAGGCTTGGACAAACGAAGTATCCCATTATGCCCAAGCGTTGTGTTCCTAAAATTCATCGTCGTGTGAAAAAAGTCACTTTTAATCCTATGTTAGTAACAGTACCAGAAGAAGAAAAAGAAAAAGAATCTATCACCCAAGACAATCCTTCTGTTCAAGACAAAACTGTCATGGACATTCCCCCACAAAGACCCTTTCGAGAAGACACCTATGTGACTGTACCCCCTGTAGAGGAGACTATAAGAACATTACATACTACCTCTAGGACACCTTCGTTACCCAAACCACGTTGTACAGTGACTTGTTTATATTCCACTTTGATCGTTTGCCTATGTCTTTTATTCTTGTATTTATCCATTTGGCTTTTATGTATTTTTGTCTTTCGTGTTGCATTCAAATAAACGTGTCTTGAAAAAAGTATAAAAACCTCTTGTCTTGTCTGTTTTTGTGTCAATACTGACATACCACTACACGACTATGGCTCACTCTACTCTTTCTACTACTCCTTCCTCCTCCACATTCAAAGTCATTGACGAACACTTAGATCAGGCTAGTTGGAAAGCCTTGTATCTTCGTCATCCTTTTAACATGTAAATTGCTGGACCGAGCGGTTCAGGCAAAACCGAATTTGTCAAACGTTTGATCGAACATAAACATCATTTGATCGATCGTCCACCTCAACGCATCGTGTGGTGTTACAAAGAGTGGCAATCGGCATACAGCCTCTTGCAAGAAAGTCAAGGTGATTCCATTGTGTTTGTAGCAGGCATTCCTAAAGAAGACGAGGGGATCGTGTCTGACCCTAGTCAAACTCATTGGGTTATTTTTGACGACATGTTAGGAGAAGACGAAGAAGAAATTAAACTGTGGTTTACACGTAAAGGGCATCATCGTAATGCCAGTGTCATTTACATTACACAAAATTTATTTCAACAAAGTAAAGCCCATCGTACCATTAGTCTGAATGCTCATTACGTGGTCTTGTTTAAAAGTCCTCGAGATAAATCACAAGTACAAGTTTTAGCCAAACAGTTAGGAACACCTTGGCTAACTCATGCGTACGATGATGCCACTCAAACGCCACACGCCTATTTACTCGTGGATTTAAAACCCACTACCCCTGATTATTTGCGATTTCGTACCGATTTGTTTCACGACTGGTGTCAAGACGGAGGACCTGTCGTGTACACGTCCTCTTCGTTGACATAACACTATGAAGCACTAAAAAAATCTATAAAAACCTTGGGTTACTTTAACCTGGTCTCATACATCGTCAACATGACGTCCCTTCAGTCTCATCTTCCGATCAAATTGATTCGTGCAATGTACGGCATCAGTCGCGAAAAAAATCCACAAAGACGTGCTCACGTCTTAGAAGCCAGTCTCAAAGAAGTCTTACGATGGTTTACGGTGACAGCACGTCAAATACTGCAAGGCATCATTCACATTCCACATCAAACCAAACGCTTTTTTGACAGAAACAAAGTAGCCTTGACGCAACTGGCCAATCCTCGCATTGACACTCACACCAAAAAGCAAATCATATTGAAACCTGGAGGTAGTGGTTCTCTAGGAGGTGTCATCATTCGTTCCCTTTTAAAATGGGATCCCAATACTCCCAAAGTTCACCCCAAGAAGAAAACAAAAAAAGCCAAACAAACCCCAAAGAAAAAGAACAAGGGTACCAAGATCAAAGCACAGAAAAAGAAAAGTCCACAGAAAAAAGCGGTCACCCGCAAGAAAGGCACTTCGGCCAGGACACAACCTTACCTTCGTCAACCACGACCTGTAAGAAAAGATCTACAAGGACGTTTGGCAGGGACTACGTTGCCAGTAGCCTCAGGGGCTGCCACTTCTCCGTTGCGGGTGATGCCAGCCAAACCCAATTTGACACCCGTTTTTCCTAATTTGATGAAACATTGGATATCTGCGTCTCCCAAAACGTCTCCTCCACCGGAGACACCCTCGTCCACCTTAGCGGCAGTAGCAGCTGCTCACAAAGTACCTGCCCCGAAAGTGAAAGTCCAAGAAAGATCTGGCATGTTAAAGAGTTTACTAGATTTGTCCAAACAAGAACTGTCCCGATTGAGTCCATTGCGAACTCCTTCACGACGTGTGTTACCTGCCATGAAGTTGATACGACGCAAAGATAATCAGTGGCGTCGCATTCCAGTATAAAAATATGACTTGAAGACCACGACGTCAATCAGTATTTTTTCTGTACCACTGCTGATCACTCCAGGATGCTTCCTCAAAAACGTGCACACCACCACCGTCACTACCCTCGTCGTTCTGCTGTCCAAAAAGGAAAAGGAACAAGACAATCTCGTCATCGTACCAAAAGCTTTAAAACCAAACATCAACGTCCTTTCCTCCAAAGACGTAGTCTTTTAAAGAAAAAGAAGAGTCACCAAAAAGGAGGATTCTTTGGTAATTTTGTGAAAGACATTGTTACCTTTTTGACGAAGCGGTAGTTCCACAAAAAGTAGATAAAAGAGAGTGTTTACCAAGTCATTGACACTAGTAATATTGTGAAACGAACAAGCAAAGATGTCACCTCGCAGAAAACATTCTTCTTCACCCCACAAAGGAAAGAAAAGGAAAGGACGTTTAGCCAAACATCGACACGTTCATCGTCCAAAGACCCAAAAGAAAATATCCGTCCGTCAAAAGAAAAAGATGCTGGTGCAACGCGGAGGATTTTTCCTACCCCATGATCTCTTTCCAGAAAAAGTGATACCACTTATAAATCAAGTGATGGCACAACAAAAAAAAAGATAAAAGAGGGTGTGTTTCAAGTCATGGACGTCAGTGGCATTGTGGAACGAACAAGCAAAGATGTCACCTCGCAGAAAATATTTTTCTACACCTCACAAAGGAAAGAAAAAGAAAGGACTACCTCCTCGTTTGGTCAAACACGGAGACGTGTTGTCTGTCCTGTCCAAAGCCTCTCCACCCATGCGAAAACAAATCATTAAAACGGCTTCCAAAGATGTCATCGATACCGTGTGCGAATGTTGTTTGAATGTCTTGAAAGGCACGATACCTTTGTCTTCACACCAGAAAAAATGCTTAGCCAAACATCGACACGTTCTTCGTCAAATGGTCCAAAAGAAAATACCCGTCCGTCAAAAGAAAAAAATGTTGGTGCAACGCGGAGGATTTTTACCTTTTCTTCTTCCTGTGTTGGGAGGATTAGCGAAATCCGGTATCCTATCCAGCATATTACCAGGTTTTTTACAAGGGATGACACAAGGGATGTCCCCAGGGATGCACCAAGGGATGGCCCCAAGGTATGGGTAGCAATATGTATGATCCTTCCAGAAGATAAAAGGGATCCATGAAGCACCACGATCTCAGACGTAACCTTTGGAAGCCCATGGAAGGACGAAAACTGACTTTAGTTCCTTACAAACGATGGATGGAATACCATCGTTGGCAAGAACAACGTACCCCCCATTTACCACCCAATCCTGATTTGAACGAGATGTCCCAATTACAACACGAATTGCAATCCTTGCTGCATCGCCACGATTTGTCCGAAACCGAAAAATCGCAAAAGTACGGTCAACTTCTGCAACGACTACAACTCTTTCATCGAAAAGCTGTGGAACAAACAGCTCTACCCACACTGTCCGATTTGAAGGCACTAATGAATAATCCGTCGCCTTTACCCTCTACAGTAGCCAAAACAGACGTCACCCCACCATTACCCAAGGAAGAAAAAGAACCCCATGATCTCTTTCAAACACCCACTGCTACTCCCATTCCGAGTAAGATTGCCGCTTCCTTATTGACCCCTTCTCCCACGCCCCCACGAGAAGAACTCAAAACTTGGGTTAAAAAGATGATGGCTACTCCTGCTTCAACAGAAGTGAAAAAGAACGAAAGGAAACCAGAGGTGAGAAAAGAAAAGAAGACCAAAGCTATCTCATTACCTCCGCCACCACCACCACCACCACCAGCACCCTCGACGTCAACTCCTGTGGCACATCGGACACGTAAAACCGTTTCCAAACAACCCGCATTTCGTCCCACCCAAAGCAATATCCTCGAAGAGTGGGTCACTTATTAACCTAAACCATGGAGAAGGTCTTAGCCAGCATTTATTACGATCCAGCTCACCCTGCAGGTTACGGAGGCATTCAGAAATTGTATCGTGCTGCAAAAAGTCGCTTGAAAAAGCTCCGTTTACCTACAGTACAACGATGGTTACAAGAACAAGCGACGTACACTTTACACAAACCCATTCGACGAAAATTTCACAGAAGTCGCACTCAAGTGGAAGGCATCGATCATCAATGGCAAGCCGATTTAGCCGATGTCTCTCATTTAGCCACCTACAATCGTGGCTACAAATATTTGTTTTGTGTCATCGACGTCTTTTCTGAATTTGCCTGGGTCGTACCATTGACATCCAAATCGAGCGGAGTGTTAGTACGAGCTTTGCAACTGGTGTTGAAACAAAGTGGTCGTCACCCTCTTCGATGGCAAACCGACAAAGGCACCGAATTTCTAAACCAAGCTTTCCAACGAGAATTAAAGAAACGTGACATTCATTTTTTCACCACCGAAAATCCTGAAACCAAAGCCAGTATCGTGGAACGTTTTCAACGTACCTTGAAAGAACGCATGTGGAAATATTTTACGCATCAACACACTCTCAAGTACATCGACGTCTTACCGCACTTAGTCCAAGCCTACAATTAATCTTACCATAGAAGCATTGGACGTGCCCCACAAGAGGTGACACCCGACAACGAAGTGACTGTTTTTGAGCGTCTGTTTGGTACGTCCCGAACGAGGGCTGTCCCCAAGAAACGTGGAGAAGTGTTAACCTCGGGAGATTGGGTACGCATTGGTAAAACCAAACGCACTTTCGACAAAGGTTACTTACCCAATTGGACCACCGAATTGTTTCGTGTTACTGAACGAGTGCGTGGCCGTCATCCTGCCGTCTATAAATTGGAAGACATGAACGGAGAAGTATTAAAAGGAACGTTTTACTTGCCTGAGTTACAACGTGTCACCAAAAAAGAAGACGACGTGTACGACATTGAAAGCATTCTCGAACGAAGAACTCGTAAAGTAGGAAAACGTCGTGTCAAAGAAGTCAAAGTACGTTGGAAAGGATATCCTCCTAGTTTTGATTCTTGGATTGACGCTGCCCAAGTCATCGACTATAAAAAGAAGTGACCATCATGCCCTTCAATACAGCTTCAGCGACCACAGTGACTACTCCTTCACCCACATCATCTCTGCAAGATTTACAAAAGCAACCCTTGTGGGTGTGGTGTGGAGAACGTGTCCCTAAAACCCAAATCGTCTTTTTCTGTCAAATCTTTGTGGTGTATTGTGTCATCGGTGCAGCCATTGCTAATTTGAGTTTGCAACAAGGAGACAAACAATTGTGGACCATTTTACTCAGCAGTTGCATCGGATATCTTCTTCCCAATCCTTCCCTGAAATACTCTTACAACGGGAACAACAATAACACTATTGGGAGCCTTGCGTCCAACGTTAGTCCTTCTCCTGGCAGTCACCCTTCCAATCACAATCCTCTTTTAGATACTCCTTTAACCTCGAGTGACTCCTCGGACAGAACAACATTGGAATTATGAACAAAACTATTAACCAATTTTACTTAACGTTACCCAGTGACAGTTCCATGGAGGTGTTTCCTAACAACACGTTGTGCTGTTACACGGCTAAATTACCTCAAACCATGCATTTGGATCAAGATGATCATTGGGAAGTAGCTTTAGTGGAAATAATACACCCGACACAAATAAAAAACATCGTCGAAAATCAAAACACTTTTACAGTAGAAGTGTTTGACGAGCAATTGCAAAAGGCCTTAGACGCACGAGGTAAAGGTGGCGAAAAGAAATCAGATGGACCCCCAACTAAAGCCCTGTCCACTCATAAGTTCGTCATTCCTCCAGGTTATTATTTTAGTGGTCAACATTTAGTGACTACGATTGTAACCAGGTTCAATGTTGTGTTTGGTAAAGCCATGGAGTCCCTTGCATCCACAAAAAACCCAAAAAGTGTGACCATTGAGTACTATTCAGTGTCTCGTCGACTCATGATGACATTTTTAGAGGAGAAAATGATGGCCATTACTTTTTGTCCTGAATTGTTTGATATTTTAGGTGGAGACGTCGAGATGCTCAAGAACAAAAAGCAAATACCAGGCATAACCAGTAACTCGGATTTTGCAAAATATTTTCGATTCCCTATTGAATTGAACCAAGGTCTCAACTTGATGTTTGTGTACTCCGATGTGGTGGAGTACAATGTAGTAGGACACACCTCTGCACCGTTACTGCGTGTCATTCCTTTCAAAGTGGATTCTGACACTACCGATAAAGAAGAAGGTGGAAATACCAATCACGTTCACCGTGAATTTGTACATCCTCATTATTTACCCGTCAGTAAGTCGTATTTCGACAGTGTCAACATTTCTATAAAAGGAGAACTAGGACAAAATATTCCATTTACCAAAGGAAAAGTCACAGTGAAACTCCATTTTCAAAAACGATTCTCCAACAACTGAAAAAGTGATGTATCCTGTGTACCGAGGAGTCACTCGACAACGAGGACATGGTTTAGGAGATATGTTTAAATCAGCCTTTCGTTCTGTGGTCCCTGTTTTGAAACCGATGGTGACACGAGGATTGCACGCCTTAAAAGATGCCGCATTGACTCACGGCAAAGATTTTCTTCACAATGTTCTCATTGACAAACAAAACCCTAAAGAAGCTTTTTTGAGAGCAGGCAAAAATGTCTTGCTTCAAACGGGTAAAGAGATTTTGGGTCGACGAGAAAGTCCTATAAATGCCCTGAACGGTACCGAGTCTGACATTTCTGCTTCCCTGACGACACAGCAAGGACAAGGTAGAAAGCGACGACGAAGACACCCTTTCAAAAGTCTCCGTACCTCTAAAGTGAGAAAGACGAAGAAAAAAAGAACCGCTCGAGACTTAGACATTTTTGATTATTAAAAGTGAAGAGAAAAAACATAAAGAAAAAATGATGCACCAAGAATCTTGTGCCTGTTCCAAGTCGGAACTAGATCTCTTTGCCATGCCACCCACGATGATGACCATGCAAGAAGCCCAATGGGTCGAATTTCATCCCGTCTCCTCTTTGACGGATTCAGCTCCCATCGAGTTTGAAATCAAAGGACAACCCGAAGATTACATCGATTTCAACAACAGTTACTTGTATTTGAAAGTGAAAGTAACCAAAACGGACGGCAACGCTCCAGGAGCCGATACCCAATCAGCTCCCGTCAACAATTTCATGCATTCCTTGTTCAGCGAAGTGGATTTGTACATGAATAACAAACTGGTCAGCAGTAGCACGGATACTTACCCTTACCGAGCGTACATAGAAAATCTCTTGACGTACGGAAAAGAAGCCAAAAACACTCATTTAGATGCTTGCGTGGTATGGAAACCTGACACAGCAAATAAATTTATCGACACAGCCTTGACCGAAGTAGATAATGATGACAATGTTACCAATCCTCACAATGTGGGTTTTAACGAGCGTCAAAAGAAAATTCTGCAAGGACGTAGTTTAGAACTGTGCGATCGTTTGCATTTGGACATGTGGTTTCAAGAGAAGTATTTGCTAAACGGAGTAGATATTCGCTTGAGACTGAATCGTAGCAGTGCTGCTTTCCATTTGATGGCTACTGAAACTGTTGCTGCTCCTACTACTCACCACTGTAAAACCAAGATCGAAGAAGCCAGATTATACGTGCGTCGTGTGGAAGTGTTACCTAAAGTGGGAAATGACATCAGTCACACTTTGAGTAGAACGACAGCCAAGTATCCGATACGACGCGTGGAAGTCAAAACTTTCACCATTGCCGCTGGACTCCGATCTAAGATCGAAGATCATCTGTTCCAAGGACAGTTACCCAAACGTTTATTCATCGGTATCGTCAGCAATGCAGCCTTCAACGGTGCCTACACTCAAAATCCTTTCGAGTTTAAGCACTACAATGTATCCAAAATCGAAGTCAGTCGCGATGGCGAAACTTTGTGTACCAGACCTTTCGAACCCAACTTTGCCCAGAAGAATTACTTGAGGTCGTACTTGTCGCTGTACGAAGCCACAGGACAGTTAGGAACCAACACCAGTCACGGTATTTCCTACGACGATTATGCAGGAGGTTACGCTTTGTGGGGTTTTGATTTCACTCCAGACCAAGGCAGTGACGAGGGACATTTCCACCCTATAAAATCAGGACAACTGCGTGTGGAACTTCAGTTTGCAGCAACAGCAGATCACCCATCTCTTCCCCATACAGTAAATGTCATTCTGTATGCCGAATTCGATAATACCATAGAAATCAACAGTTTGAGAGAAGTCATTCTAGACTATTAGACACTATGGAAGACCCTTGTCCTTCTTTGAATAGTGGAGAATCCATGGAATGGGAGGTTACAGAGAAAGCAGTTCCCGAAGACCAAAAAGAAGAAGTAGTGATCATGCAATCCAGATGGCCAGAACAGGAACAACAGTTAGTGGCTTGTTTTGCACAACACTTGGAAGATAAAATGAGAGACATGATTAAAAAAGATTGTTATGGATGTCAAATCGATCATCCCAGTCAAATTCAACACGATAAATGTATGATGATGAGTCAAGAAGAAAAATTGGATGATTATCTGAACGAAGCTTGGAGTCTCATTTCAGAAGAAGCCGTGTTACTTCAGTGGTATAAAGGCTTACGTGATCATTCCTCTCCTCCATTGTTTGCTCGAGAAATTGATCGCATCGAAGCTCTCTTGGCCCAGAGTAAAGAGACGAAGCAAACCATCAGTTACTTGTCAGACCGTTTCAAACAAAAAGTCTGGATTGAATTGATGACTTATCATCACCTGTGAAGAAAGGGAAAAAAAAATAAGGCTACACAACAAAAAATGGATACCTGGGAACTTTATTATCTTTTGAACCGTAGTTCGTACACTGCTTCTTGGAATCCTGTCGTGTGTGCTAAAGATGAACTACCTCATCGCAAACCTCAAGAGAATCAAGCTTATGTCATCAACACAGATGACAGTCATCTTCCAGGAACTCACTGGGTAGCTGTCTACTTTCCTCAAGAGGGATGTGCGGAGTATTTTGATTCGTATGGATTACCCCCTTTCGAAGATGATATCATTGACTTTGTGAGAAGAAATGCCCAGACGACACGATTCAATAATGTGAAATTACAAAGCACAGATTCTATGGTGTGTGGACAATATTGTGTCTATTATCTGCATCATCGCAGTCTTGGATATTCTTTAGAACATTTAGTGACTTATTTTGATCGTCATTCGTCTCGAAACGATGACAAAGTAGATCGATGGTTTTGTGACCATTATGGCTATCTGTTGTCTTTAGCTAGGAAACGTAGTGTACATCAATGGCCCAATGATTTCCATCAGTGGAAATCTCAATTTAATTCACAAGGTTGTCAACCATGTCAAAGATAATGTATTAGAGTTATAGAAGAAAAACATGTTTGTTCTTTGAAAAAATGTTTGTTCTTTGAAATAATGTTTGTTCTTTGAAATAATGTTTGTTATTTGAATAAAAATGTTGTGTTTTGAAAACCAATGCGTCTGTCGTTTGTTTTACATTTGTACTCATATAAATGCTCTTTGACTTTTCTTTCTATCCCTCACATCAAACTATCTAAACGTTTCAAAACCCTAAACCGCAGAGGGGTGTTTTCCATCACGTCCGCGCTTGAACCATATAAAGCAGGGGTAGTCTCCAGTCTGGCCATCCATTGTTTGACTCATCCTACTACGAAGATGTGCTCAAGACTAGCTAAGCTGAACGAAGCTTATGTCACTCTGCATCGTATCAGACACAATCTGATGCCAAAGCCTGAAGAGATTGAGAATGTAAGAATGCTACAAGTAACGGAAGACCTCATAGAAGAACTCTTCAGAGAAGAAATTCAAAAAGAGAAAGAAGAATGGACTGAGAAGTATCGACTTCAAAAGCAGCAGAGAGAGCAGAGAGAACAGCATCAGCAACAGCAACAACATCAGCAGGAACCAGACAGAAGTTTTGTCGACTGTCGTGTGGACACGAAAGAGTTCTCTTTCTCTTTCCGAAGAAGCAGACCCTATCGTGTAGCCAAACGAGGACGCAATCTTAGACGATAAAAGATTGTCATCCTTCCTCGTACACACAAACACAAAAAAACAGCCCTTTTCAGGGCTACCCAATATTCTCGAAAAGAATTAATCATTCAATTTGCTTATGGTATGTGAGGAAGTTAGAAAAAAATTAGAAGTGAGTCTATAATCACTATCTCATTTTACTTTTGTTTTGAAGTGCGTCTATAAGCACAGCGTATTTTTTTTCAAAATAACTTGTTCAATTTATAATTAATAGGAGTCAAGTATAAAAGTGTGGGGTGTTTTCTTTTAAATCCGCGTGTTTTGTTTTTTTGGTAATGATAGGGATAATGTAAGTTTTTGGATCTAGGGGGTGTTTTCCATCACGTCCGCGCTTGTGCTATATATAAAAAAGCACTCGTCAGTCTGGCTACCTATCGTTGGCGCATCAAAGAAGATGAATAGAGTACAGAAATTAAGAGAACTTCAAATGCATCTGGAGAATGCTAGACGTCTCCTGGACGAACTGGCAATGGAGACCGAAGAAGAAGAGATCAGAGTTAAAGAAGAGGAGGAGAGGAAAAAGAAAGAAGAGGAGAAGGAAATGAAAAGGTCAATTTTGCCTCACCGCATGATGAGGCAAACTAGTGAAGTCAAGCCTATAGTGAGGACACCTTCACCAGAACCAGTTCGTTCACTACAGGCGCAGCCCCCACTGCCTCAGCCGCAACAACCACAGACTCATCCACGGTTGCGGAATAGAGGCAGAAATGAAGAGACTTTCACTATCCCTCAAACAGAAGATTGGGATAGTGAAGCCACTCATTCTCCCTCTGCGCTCCCAATCACAAGAGTGAATTGGGAGAATGATTGGAGTAGGAGATGTGTGTGTGGGGCTAGACCTGGGAGATGTCAGCATTAGCCAGGTGTAATTTGAAGTTTTAAAAACAGCCCTTCTCAGGGCTACCCAAATAACAAGAAAAGAAATACTATGTCAATTGCCAATGGGTGTGAGAGAGGAGTAGTGTGATTATAAACACTGACTCTATTTAGATGGTATATGGTGTAATTTTGGATAGTATATAGTATGGTGTGTTTTGGCTGCTTCCCCGTGTGTGTGGTTAGTATAGGGTGTGATTTTGGATAGTATATAGTATGGTTTGTTTTGGCTGCTACCCCGTGTGTGTGGTTAGTATAGGGTGTGATTTTGGATAGTATATAGTATGGTTTGTTTTGGCTGCTTCCCCGTGTGTGTGGTTAGTATAGGGTGTGATTTTGGATAGTATATAGTATGGTGTGTTTTGGCTGCTTCCCCGTGTGTGTGGTTAGTATAGGGTGTGATTTTGGATAGTATATAGTATGGTTTGTTTTGGCTGCTTCCCCGTGTGTGTGGTTAGTATAGGGTGTGATTTTGGATAGTATATAGTATGGTGTGTTTTGGCTGCTTCCCCGTGTGTGTGGTTAGTATAGGGTGTGATTTTGGATAGTATATAATAGGATTTGTGAATAGTATCTAATATGACAAGTGAATGTAGAGGTGTTTACTTTCACGTCCGTGCTTAAGATATATATACGCAATCGTCGGTCCTTGGAGCCATTCAATTTTGAACACATCAAGATGAATTTTGAATTGTTTATCCAACTCCGAGACAGCTGGTTTGGGATCCTTGATGCAGAATATCAAGTGGAAAGACTTGAGGAAGAATTTCAGAGTAACCATGGCTTTGTAAGCCAACTGAAATTAGCAAGAGATTTATTAGAAGGTATGATAGAGGAGGAAGACCAGAAATTAAGAAGACGTATTAAAAGAAAATATATAAGAATAGGGGACTTGAAGCAAGCACTTGATCATGTCATCAAAGTCAGGTGTTTTCTAGAAGAAACATTACATCTGATAGAGTGGGAATATGTGAAGTGGGGTCTAGACAGGCTAAAGAAAGCAGAAGCAATGATGAGAATGGTGATGGAAGAACAGGTGATCCAGATTAAAGAAAACTGGTCTAAGGAGAGAAAGGAAAAAAAGAACAAAAAGACGAAAGAGGACTTTGATCTACTCAATCTAAGATGGATGAGAGTTCAGGAAAAGTTTAGAGCTATGGGACATCCTGACTGGATTCCCGAAGAAGAAAAGAAGAAAAAAACAGGAATCATTGGTAAAATCAAAAGGTGGTGGAACAATGGCAGAAAATAAAAGAAGAAGAAGTATCCAAAGGCCCTTTTCAGGGCCACTCATAGGTCTCGAAAAGATAGTAGCTTTCATTGCCACCCTTTTTTCCCTTGTCCCTATACAGACCCGCCATGTTCAATTTCCCTTGACGCTATATAGACCCACTATGTTCCATTTCCCTTGACGCTATACAGGCCCACCCTGTTCAATTTCCCTTGTCGCTATACAGGCCCACTATGTTCAATTTCCCTTGTCGCTATAATACCCCAAGCTGTTTTGTCGCTATAGTGCCCCAAGCTGTTTTTGACTGGATTTTCCCTTGTCGCTATAAATCTTGTCGCCATAGTGCCCCAAGCACTTTTTGACTGGATTTTCCATTGTCGCTATAGTGCCCCATATTACTACTACTGTTGGTGCAAATGAATACAAAATATATTCCTGCTGAGCTTGATTTGATCGTTCGAGATTTATTTGATAGCTTCCTTCGATAACATCGCATACTAAATTGAGCGCAATCACCGATGAAATATTCACATTGAACGGAGCAATATGCCTGCCGCCTCCGTCTGGGTCATTATTATGTTTGAGGATTTTTATTTCCGGTGATGTTTTTTTCCATGCATCATGAATTATTTTAAAACCAACATCGATGGCATCACTGAGAAGTTTTTCTTAGTTCTGGTACGTTATATCCTGGTAGTTTGAATGTTGGAATATCTTTGACGGGGATTTTATAGTCTGTTGCAAATGTTGTTTTCGATAGAGGTTCATCATCATCTGATATACCCTGAATAATTTTCAAATTAAATGTTTCCATATCGTCGATAATTTTGTTGCATGTTTCTACGACGCTGATAAATTCATCTCGGGTGAGAGTGCCGGATTTAAGAGGTATTAACAACAGGGAAAAATCATTATTCATTGCTGTGAAATTTTCAATAATTTTAGATTCGTTAACAAAATGATGTTTCTCTTTTCTACCTATATCGATATGGATACCAAAAAAATCTGTAGTAATTCTGTGATCTTTATAACTATTTATTGGATTATCAGATTTTATCCTGTCGGTGATATAATCAGTTTTTTGTGGTTAAGGTGGTAATTTAACGGTTTCTCCCCGGGGTGGTAATTCAGGCCATCCTAGTACGGTTCTAATAGAACTTTGATAGATATCTACGACGTATCCCTCTGTGCTTATTTCAATGGCAGATGATAGCGTCGGCTCGTGAACTGTTATAGCGATTTTTGATTCTTTTCCAGTAATCGATTTTATTCTTCGCGCTAATTCATTATTGATTTGTTCGATTTTGTATGACCCTGTTGGTATTGAAACAACGTTCCAGTCTGGGGTACCGTCGTCTTTATTCTTATTTGCAAATACCAGTGAATTATTGGGTTGTTGACCACCAAATGATTTTGACCTAATATTAGGCCAACTGTGATACACTCGTAATTTTGCTAGCGCTATCTCCTTCACCGGGACTGGGATAGGGAAATTCACACTGAATTCTGGATTCGTTGATGTTATTGATATCATGCTTGTTTGTACTGGGTTCGTGTTCTCCATTATTTGTTGAAGTAATTCCATCGGTGTTGTCATTGTTATTATACTCATGATGTATTTCTAATTTTGATATCGCGGAATCATAAATACTGACCATCGCTGAGAACTCACTATCTGATATTAATGTGTCATCAAGTGACGACGATATCATCGAGGATAATTGCGAGTATGCGGTTGATACAACATGAAATTTAATCACATAGTCTTGCAGTTTACTCTGGCTGCATGATGATATTTTTTTGTGATCCCGGTTAATATACCAGCGATTGAAGCCACCGCGGATATACAAATTGGAACAGCAATCGGAGCTATCATTGTCACTGAAGACAGTATAATACCAGCTCCGGCCATTACACCAGACACTGAGTACACGATAATGTCAATTGTTGTTATTCTCCTGCGATATTTTTTTATTTTCATTGCATACTCCTCACCGAGTGTTTTGAGGTTCATTGAAAATTCTTTGATTGTATCATAGCGATATTGCGATGATGAAATCACTGGTGACGTCGTTGATGTCATCGTTATTGAAAACACCATCGTTGAATTAATTTTATACAGGTATATTTGTTACAAATTCCATAATCCACGATATTGTTTTTCTAACCGTGTTATCTTTAACCGCTTGCATTTCAAATTCTATACCGTTTGGATGTTATTTAAATATTACCACGTTGATACCTGTTGTAAAAATAGATTTGTTAATAGCATTTCTACATGTTTATGTAAATTGATCATCAGGTATTATTGTAAATCGGTAAATCGCATTACTGTAATCCCTGCCAGAGGGAACACCCCAGAGTACCGTGGTATCGGCGTCTTTGATCCAATCGAGAGTTCCGTACCGAACCACATACACGACATTACGGAAATTTTCTGCGGAGTGTGGAATTTTTACTTGATCGAGTCGTTCGACTATTTTTGGAAAATCATCTTTGACGGCGTCGATTGTTGTTTTACTATCCTCGATAGATTATTTAATTTCAGCGATTTCATTAAGTTTTTTGATTATTTCCGAATATGTATTTGACACGTTTTTGGAGGATGTTGTTGTAAAAAATTTATTATTGAGGTCATTGATGACTTTTTGATCATCCACAAACGTTTTAGTTTCAGCGATAGAAGGTGTAACTATAATCGGGGATCCAAAGAACTTATGAACGACATTTCTACGAAAATTATTGTAATTTCTCAAATGATCTTCAAATTCTTTATTGTATTCAGTGAATTTATCTGTAATTGTAGACATAAGTGCTCCAGGTTTAAGTTTGCCATCATTGGAATATAACGCAATAGCGTTTTCAACGGTGTTTCGTTGTTTAACCAAAATATCATCCAGAGAAATGTTACTAGTTTTCAATTTACCCTGACGATCTTGAAATACAACTATTTCATTGGGATCAACACTTGCTAAATTCAACGTCTCACTCAGCTATTTTATCTTCGATTAGTTTTTTTTTTATATCACCCGTTGCAGATGTTTCTGTGGTTGGTTTCTTCAGCGCTGATAAAGGTCTCCCCCAAATATCAATCATGATATTTTATAGATCTTTCTCTAAAAAGCGATTACTAGTGTATTCATTTACGACAACATGTGGTGGTTTTCCCCTTGGGTTACCAAAGAAGTTCGAAATAGCGTTAAGAACATTTAATACTTCGCTGCCACATATTGGCGGGTCATTCATTTGTTGTGTTGGTAGCGTAGAATACCAAGTCTTCATTGGAAAAGTTTTTATATAACGCATAAACTCTTTAGGCGGTACTAATCCATATGAATCAAAATAGACAACCCTACGTGGATCAATAGCGTATGCAACCCAGTGAGTTCCAGGTCCGGTGCTGTTATCGAGATTAATAATACCGGTTTCAACGCTGTTTGGTTGTGTCGGCAATTGATCCTTCATAAAAACACCTCTGAAGTTTTTTATGGCTAGTTTTTTAGCAGCATCGATTAAATCAAAATTGGACATTGGAACCATCGAAGATTTTTGAGTTAATAAACCGGTCCTAGTCTCAGGCCTTTTCCGCTGTACCATGAATACGGGGTTCCTGGTAGTCTTAGACCCTTTCCCTTTTTTATACCCTCGTCCCTTCTTCTTCGGTTCATATGATTTAGCAATGCTTTGTGCCGCTTTTGCACCAAGACTTCCAACTGCCCCCAATGCGGCCGCTTTTGCAACTGCTGGGGCTGCTGCTGCAATTAATCCTGGAATCGCAGCAAACAACGGGAATATACCGCCTGTTTTAATCATATGTTTGATAGCAGTCGTAGAAAGAGTGATCTGAATACCTTTTTTTGCTACAAGTGCATCATTGAAGTGTTTTATTTGACGAGTTGTCAGCGATAATTTATTTGCACCACCATTCATTTGATTAGGTTTCAGCGTTATTGTGGTTCCACATTTTTTTTAGCTGATTCCGATTGCACTTTTTTTACTTGACCGGGTGTCAACGCAACACTGATATCACTGTATGACATTATACATAATTAATTCTAAATCGCGAAGCAATTCAATGGAAACATCCGAAGGATTCAATTACATGTTTTCCACTGGCGCATCAATGATTCTCATTCTTCCTCCAACACCTTCGAGTAGCATTGATTTATCACTGAGAATGACAGCAGCCGCTCTATAATTAATAATACCACCAGGATGGGTTACACGGGCTCTAAAGTGTATATCAACGACATATTGTCTTGTTAAATCAAGATGTTCCAATGAAAAGTAATAGATTGGATACAGATTTTTAAAATCCAACTGTGATATTTGTAGACCAGTATCGACATTTTGATCCCGTGCCATAAATGACAGCACCTTGTGATATACACGTGCAATATGGTTGTGATTATAATCAAGTTGTATATCCTCGGATGGTTCCTGTTGTCCGTTTATTTTCAGCGAGACTTCTCTAACACCTAACTGATCAAATATCATATGGCTGCGTTGTTGATTACCAACTCGCTCATTATTCTGTAACGCTACAAATATATGACGTGGAGCTGAAACGCCTTGTTTTGATGCCAGGAGCCATGTGAATATATCATCGACATTATCCTGTTTAATATCCGTGGTCACTGATAACCAACTCAATAACGACTTTCCTCCTTGATCCATAAATGACAGTAATTGCTCTTCTGCTGTGATTGATGGAGTTAACACTGGCATCCACAATGATAGTTTTGTTAAAATCACTTTACCCTCGAGAACACCAGCATCACGCCAGATTGCATCATTATCAGTACCCTTTCGCATAAGCGCTACTGTATGCTTCGCTCCATAAATAACTTTTCGGACGTTTCTACAGAATCCGAATATATGATGCAGTGGAATCGCACATGAAAATTGTCGACGCTGTCTTTGTAATGTTGCTACGCGTGTTGCAAATCCTAGATTGAAATTTGGAACATTATTTATGACATCAAAATCACCAGCTGGTCTTGTATATCGGGCTGGTGCTGGATTAACTGAAGAAGCATGTGTTGCCTTTACTCTAGAATACTGGACGTATTCAGGGTGATCAGTGATATCCTTAGAAACATCATAGATGGGCCCGCTGATCTTGTATAATCATCAGAATATCTCGCTAACCCTATGATTGTTGTGACAACATCATCCTCACGGTCTATTGATTCAATTTCTTTTCCATCAATGAGATATCTTGCACTTTCGAATAACGCCATGATACCGTTATTGACAAAACCAACTCGGATAGTTGGGCTAATGTCATATGGTGTATTAGCTGCAACATTTGTTACGAGTTCACCTTCGATTTCGATAAATGCTTCACAAGGCAAAAAGTATTTACTGGTATCATGAACTTGAAGTTCAATTCGCGATCGGAGATCTGGTTGTGTTGCGTGATAAGAATAAAATTAAAAATCGCGTACAGAATCATCTTTACGCACTGGGGCATCCATATCAAACGCTGGATCAGGTGACCGTTTGAACATTTTATTCTATTTATCAAAGTCTAAATCATAAAATCGTAAAGGATTTTCATTGCTAGTGTTTTTGTCGTGGTTTTTTAAAGCCACTTCCCGCTATCATGTTTGCTATCATGTTATCTTGGTCACTCGGAGTCACCAGCGATGCTAGTTTTTCATCTACTGCGTTATTTATTATTTTACTAACACTTGCAGGCATAACTGCAGTAGACGGTAACGGTTTCTTTCTCCGTCTAACTAATGATGTTATTATATTCTTCGCAGCTGAAAACGCTTTTCCGGCAAGATCTCCAACAGCACTAATACCCTTATCACGAATAACACCAATGGCTTTCATTCCTAGTTGTTTAGCTAACGGCATCACTTTTGGGGTCATTCTTGCAAATAACCCCGCAATGGTATTACCGAAACCATCACCATAGTGTGCTCTATAAACTGGAAATCGTGAATTAACTACATAGACGCTGGTTGGTTTATCATGGTTGTAGTGTATGATCATCTTATTATAAAAACACTAGTGTTTTCAATTGCTAGCAATTTCCAATTACTATTTATCTACGGATTTTCATTGCTAGCAATTTTCAATCCAAAGAATTTTCGACTTAGTCGCTGTAATAATCAGTATGATTTTCCACTAACTCGCCAATGAAATCTCGATATGTTGCAATATCCATGATACCACTCTGAAATAACCTCCTGCAGATATCAGCTGCTTCATTAATTATTTCTGGAGAGTTATTTCCAGCTGGTTTTCCTCCGATGAGAACTTCTAATCGTGATATTACGCTGAGAATATTACCAGGACATGAAATCCTTGGATTTTCACTCGAAGAGTTTCCAACACTAGTGTTTCCAACTAGAATTCCACTCCCCAGAATTTCCTCCTTCTCATCGTATGGCTGTCTTATTTGGAGTTGAAAATTTCTCTTGAAGACTCTGTATTTCTTCATCCTTCTATCTAAACTCCCAGTATTTATTTCATACACTATATCAGCCCATTCATTATGTGACATTCTATAATCCGAATAATTGTCCCTGAAAAACTTCTCTTGTGAATCATAGCTGTTAGCAGCAAATTCACCTAAATTGTCTATATCCTCGTTGAGTATTCGTTTTTTAGCGCTATCGGTAAATATAATTGATATAGGTAGTAGTCCACTAACTAGTTCTTCCTGAAATTCTTCAAATTTTCGTTTTGATATATCCTGAGGAAGTGTTTTTAATGATTTATTTGTTTGTTTAGTTCTTTTTGCTATTTTTTCTAACACAGGGAGAAAAGTCTCTTCTTGTTTTTTTTCCTTGTTCAGAGATTGTTGACACTGTTTCGTTGTTGTAGTTATTGGTTTAAACAACTCTTCATATCCCGCAGCAAAGTCAGTCTGAAGACTCTGTCGTTCTTGCAGTTTATTCCTGACACAGTCGCGAATTGGTATAAATCTCTTAATTGCGTCTAGTCGCTCACGAGCCAATCTAGTTGTTAATGCTTCATTGACCATTATTTGAAATTGTAAACAATTTTTCAATTTGAATTTCAGAAGGGATGTCATAACACGACTTAACAGACAAAAACATTTTTCAGTTAATTTGAAAAAAAAATATTGAAATTATAAATTGCAAATTGTTTTTGGTGGTTTTTGACATCTCAGTCGAAAATCTCTTTGAGATTTTACGGTCAATGGTCGATTTCCCGTAGCTCTTTGATTGATAATTGTTGGATTAATTTTATTTTTTATAACAGAAATTTTATTTTTTATTCACTGTTTTTGGTGGTTTTTCATTGATTTTTGACTGTTTTTGATGCATTTTTGCCTGTTTTCATTGATTTTCACTGGTTTTTTGCATGTTTTTTCACTGATTTTGATGATTTTTATCAATTTCAGTCGGGTAAAGTAGTCGATTTTGCATGGGATTTTCCATAGGGAAAAGCTGTTAGGATTCATTTTTGATGATTTTTGACCAATTTTCATTGATTTTTGTCTGTTTTCATTGACTTTTGTTGATTTTCATTGATTTTTGATAAAAAAAAAAAAAACCGTAGGGTAAAGTAGTCGATTTTCAATGTTAATTTCCCATAGAATTTTCCATTTCAAAATCAATTCGCCATCGTGATTGCTGCAACTAACAATAAAAAATATTTTTCTCATAGAATTTTTATTGCTGTGAAATATTTTTATTTTTACTGATTTTTGTCGGTTTTTGATGCATTTTTGCCTGTTTTCATTGATTTTTGGTTGTTTTTTTCACTGATTTTGATCAATTTCAATAGGGTAAAGTAGTCGATTTTGCATGGGATTTCTCGTAGACAATTTCGATTAGGATTCATTTTTGATGATTTTTGACCAAAAAAATCGATAATTTCAGTCACAAAATGACAAAAACAACCAAAAATCATCAATAATTTCAGTCGGATCAAGTAGTCGATTTTGCATGGGATTTTCCATTGGAAAAAGCTGTTAGAATTCAATTTTGACTGTTTGTCAAATCGTTAGTTGTTTTTTTCATTTTCTTGAATTAACGCTCGTATGTTTCTAATTTTAGAATTAACATCCTTTTTCAATTCATATTCCCTACCCAATTCTTTTCGTATTTCTTCCACGATAGTAAATAACGGGACAAACACACTTACGTCACTGGAAAATGCAAGAGAGTCCCGAGTAGAATTCTGAATTTTTTTGATTAACGCATATTTCTTTGGTAGCATATACTTGTTAGTCATAACACCATATTCTATATCCTGAAAGTCAGACATAATTTGATCAGGATTCAAATTGTCAGATAGTTTAATATCCTGACTTTTCAATTTTGAAATTTCAACTATAATGTTATTCATATTTTCAGAATTCATATTATATAATTATATATATATTTCTAATTCATTTTTCAAAAATAAACTCTGTCCGTGATAAGGTGTTTGTCATCTTAGCACGTTCAGATATTTTTATACAATTCTGTGAACCCTGTCCGAAGAAAAAAATTCAAAATAAATAACAACCTATGATGAGCAGTTATCATCCATTTTGCCCCCTTATTATTAGGCCGCTGTGTCTTTCATAGGGTTTTTTGAGTATTTTTCTCAAATTTCAAATTTCAAATTTCCATTTTTTTTCTGAGATTTCTTCAATCTCGATTTGACCCTATGACCGTTTCTTTATGCCGGTAATTCATTTTGCACACCATACGGGGCTACCCAAATGTGACGGAGAGCTAATTACATCCATGTTTGTTATTTATTTTAGGTCATGTATGTTTACATTCACCGAAACATATTCCCCTAAGAGTGAATCTAACTCGTCAAATAACGGGTTAGAATCACAAGAGGGTATGTTTACGCGTGAAAGAGACCTAGAGGTTACATATATACGACAACACATCTTCGGAACTCCTTGGGTTGCCTTCACATCCAAGTAAGCCCAAGGGGGTCCCGAAACATACATCTCCGGAAGGTAGGCCTAACGTGGCAAACGCCATCTTAGACCGCCAAGAAGATATGCTTGGGAGTGACGTCACAACATATACTTAATTAACTTAATTAAGGACAGAAAAATACCGTATATATCTCCACTCAAGTGTTGTGGCAGATTGTAGGCATACATATACTTAATTAAGGACAGTACAATACCGTATATATCTCCAATCGAGTGTTGTGGCAGATTGTAGGCATACATATACTTAATTAACTTAATTAAGGATGGATTATAATTCAATGATGATGTAATGATGATTTGAATTTATGATGTAATGATGTGGGGACGGCACAAGACAGCACAAACATGAAACGACGGGGCGGATTTTCTACGGCCATCCGACCAATCAAAAGCAACCCATGAAATTAAAACCGGTTGCATGATTGAGAAAAGTCAACCACGCACACGTGTCAATGGCGTGGGTTGCTTTTGATCGGTCGGATTGGCTTTTGAAAGCCCCAGCTTTATACCTTTCATATAGTATATAAGGTGACTAATACAGCAGCGTCAATCCACAGGGTGTGTTATTTTTATTTCCTTAAATACTTATTAATGCTGTTTCACAGTATTTAAATGAGACCGGATATTTGAATTAAACACTACAAAAAAAGAATATAATTGTTTGAAAACATTTTATATTTGATTTCTTTTCTTACAAAACAGATAATTAATTATGCCCGCTGAATCATAATCTAAGGGAGATAACCCCATAAACAAGTTGACACAATCTAAGGGAGATAACTCTTTCATAACTAAACGAGTTGACACAATCTAAGGGAGATAACTATTTCATAACTAAACGAGTTGACACAATCTAAGGGAGATAGCTCTTTCATAACTAAACGAGTTATCTCCCTTGGTGTTATTAGACATACAAAAATCGAATTTTTTGTTCATTTTTTTTTAGAAAAAGCCGAATTTTGTACTCCTGTTGCAACAAATTGTACTGAGGGTATACAAATTTTGAAATATTTCCCGGCTTCATTCATAGATTGGAAATTTTTTTCTTGATTAGTAACTGTATTGAATGATTTTATAGGCCTCGCTTTTTTCGAGTATTTTCCAGTGTTTCCTCGTTTTAAATTCTCACTCTGTGAAATAGCCTGTAGGTTATTTAAAGAATTGTTCCTAGTATCAGAGTCAATATGATCAATAACATAACCATCCTTGATCAGTCCGTTATATACATCGAAGACGAATCTGAGACAATAATAATTTTTCTTCTCAGCAGTAAACATCAAATACCCTCGATTAGTCACAAATCCATCTGGCTTCTTCAATCTGCGGTTTCTGATAATACCATCACGGGATGCTTCATAATTAACAAGCACGGGGTGAGGTCTGAATTCTTGGTTCATTTGTATAATAAAACTATTTTTCTGATTTATTATTTGCTTTAATTATAAGTCTCTGTATATATTCTTGAGGGGGCTTTATGATTTTGTCATCGGTAGGATCAATGACTGTATTTTTTATTCGTTTGTCATAATAGCGTTTTAGTTCCCTGTATCGTTTGCCACCACAATCAATACACAATTGTGATTTTCCCCTTACCCCCACCCCACATCAGAGGCACGGGAGGGGCCAAGGGAACCGTTGCGAACGCTCTGTAAATGATACCCACAGAATTCGCTTCTGCATGATTTGTTACACGAGGTTGTTGATCCAATCATAAGCCATTTGCAGTGATTCATTAGATATAAATTTCTTATTTAAATACTTGTTTTAATTATAATATGAAAGAGTTCAAGAGATTATCGAAAATTAAGCCCTGGAAAAATGCTAATTTCAAACTCGATAGAGTCTCTAATACACCAAAACGTCTAATCGGTGATAGAACTATACTGAAAGAGTTTAAGAGATTATCGAAAATTAAGCCTTGGAAAAACACTAAATTAATTGATTATACCATGAAAGAATTCCAAAGATTATCGAAAATTAAGCCTTGGAAAAATACTAAATTCAATCTCGATAAGGAGTTCAATAGATTATCGAAAATTAAGCCCTGGAAAAATGCTAATTCCAATCTCGATAGAGTATCTAATACACCAAAACGTCTAATCGGTGATAGAACTATACTGGGTAAAATCAGGGAGTGTTTTAATGAATTCTACCGAGACGGTGCAGCACACTGTTGGTCGACATTTCGAATTATTGATGACGATGTCAATGTACCCAACATCGATGCTACTATGAACGATGAAAGAGCAGCTGAGATAATTTCACATCTTGGCTGGAAATCCAAGGGTAAATTGCAAAGCAATTCCCAACAGAAGTATTTTTTCAGAATAAAATTCATTATCGAAGTCGAAGGCGAATGTATTATCAGGGATAAATTTGAACCAATCCTCAAGGATAAAAAACTGTCATTGTGAGTAGAGATTCCAAACCAGGAATTCTAACTGGAATTGACAAACCATACTACGAGAGATCTTATCCTGTAACAGCAATTGTTTATGGGATATATCCGTTAAATGAGAAACCCGATATTGCAAAACTAGCATCTATGAAATATTCTAGTTCACTGAATTGTGTAGCAACACGGGTAATGGAACACTTTACAAATGCATCTTGAGGAAATAAACTAACTGATCTGCGACGTAGGAAAATAACCGAATGGGAACTGACAGTGAAACAGCACGGTGCAAAGATTTCTGATATAGCTAAATTAGAAACATCATTAAGATTCCCAATATCAGTAACGACAATAACCGGAGAAGTATTACATGAATCAAAATATAAATCACAAGGAGCGCCAATACAAATTATTGATCATAACGAACACGCGTGGACACCTGCAGTAACAATATTTCCACGAGATAGAACTGTAAAATATATCCTTCAAACCGAAGAGTTTTTTTTCCGAGGAAAAATTATTTGATGCTATTTACAATTTGAGTAAAAAGATCCTGTGTCGATGTGGCTATTTCATAGTGCTTCAGACGATGAATGTGGATTCGATCAGTTTGTAAGACCAAACGTAGAATTGTACCGTACTGAAGAGCTGCATAATCAAATGAAAAAACTAGCTAGTGAGTTTTCTTCCCAGAATTCTGGGGAAGACAACGATCAATTATTAACAAATTGTTTTACACTTCCCTCTGTTGCAGCACATTTTGCTAGGAAGAAAAACGCGTGGAAACCAACGCGAAGTTAGTTTTTATTAGATGTCAGATTGAGCTGTCTTGAATACAGCCATGGAGGGTTATGGAATACAAAATACGACCCCAAAACCGTTATTTTCATTGATATGATTGCGTGTTATCCAGGGAGTTTTCTCGGGTATGGAGAATGCGAGAAATATTTCAAACGATTTGGACACCCTACACACGAAATGACCCGTGTTGCGATTAATGGACCACTGCCTGATTTTGATTTAACCGGATTCGCTTGTGTAGTATCATTTGAATTGGCTACAGGACTTCATCCGTGTAGTTATCTTTGGATTGGTAAACACATGTCTGAAAAACACTGGATGCCAATAGTGCTATTGAGATATATGATTGATTGTGGGATGTTACAATCGTTAATTGTCAGTGAAGCGATTATATCCTATCGAGCACAGAAATCAGTCTGGTTACCACAATCCGATCTAGAAAAAAATAATTAGCGAACAGCGAAAACTGTTTCCAGATTTTAATGAACAACAAATCACGGATTGGTCCAAACAGTTATTTGAAATCAGAAACAACGAAGCAAAAGATCTTGGACGAAGAATAATCGGTAAATTCACTCAAGGTGGAAAATACGATAATACAAGATATTCTTCACAGTTGATTATAGATAACGCTGAATACGATTTTGTAATCACGGATTTAACGAATAAGGGGATATAAGTCAATCGTAAAGACGCTTTTCTGTCCGATGGAACCAAATTGGGTACAATTGTTACCTACAACGATGGAAACAATCCGCAGTACACACATTTGAGAGCTTCTATGTTTGGTTATGCTTCTATTAATCTGTTTTTGATGATGAATACATTTCCTAACACCGCAGTTAGAGTTGCCACTGATTCATTTTACATAAATAGCAAAATGGCCGAATTCATAAGCGGTAGCAACGAGAATTGGGGGTCATGGAGAATTAAGCGAGAAATGCTTCACGATTATATTCAATCAACAGATGTTACGATTGAAAATAATTATTTAAAAAGCAATCAGTGTTCAGAATTTTCTAATGCACCACCGTGTTCTGATCCAATCTGTAGATATAAAACAGTTTATTTAAACGGCTGTGGCGGGTCAGGAAAAACAACTCGTGCAATTGAGTTATTTCGTGGGAAATCAAACATGATTGTGCTAACACCAACTCAAAGACTTGCAAGAGAGATGATACAACGAGGGGTAAATGCCTGTACTTATCACAGTTTCTTTCGATGGAAAGGAGATAAATGGACTCCTGAGCGTATGGGCGAGAAATTTATTCATGAAATCATCATTTGGGATGAAATATGCACAGTGTCATTAGATGTATTTCAAATATTTCTTGAGTGGTTGTTATTGAAAAATACAAAAGTCATGTGCGGTGATCACGGCCAACCACCACTATTTGTCGGTGCATCTCCCCATGAATGGCTAAAGGGTTTTGTAGACTTCTATGAAGAAATTACCACTGATTATAGATCACTTGATAATGAATTACGAGAATTTAAGAAACTAATTAGATTACAACCGGATAGAATCCAATGTAAAATAGCGCGTGAAATAATTTCAGAAACTCCATTAAAAGATTTCTGGGAAATGTGGAGACCAAATGATTTGATAATTGCAAGTAGAAAAATAGTCAGAAACACACTTCAGATGAAGTTATTTGAAACGCATAAAGAAAAATTTGCAACACTTCCAGTACCGTTGTGTTATAGGCCTTCGGATACACGAAAACAAAATATAGAAGTTGATATTCCAGGACCAAAATCCAAATGATTTCAAAGACAGAATTTAGTGTTAAATGATATTGTGCTGGTTGATATCAGCGTCGTTAAAGATGCATTGCGTGCTGATAATTCCCCGTGGACGCTAGGTTACGCAGCGACGATACATTCTTCACAGGGATTGACTATCACAGACACAATTGTTTGGATGGTGGATAATCACATCGAATGGTCGAATTTAGTCTATCTTGCAGCATCCAGAGTACGAAGAATAAATCAACTTTAAAGAATTGTTTTCGATAATGACACCACAATGGATGATGCTAGCATCGTTGATGTTAAAATTATTGATAAAAAACTCACCGGTTACAAACAACAAGACAAAAAAAACAACGAGAATTTGACATTGATGCTGAATTAATAATCACTTTGAAGCAACAACAGAATAATCACTGCGCAAGTTGCAATTGTATAATGCGTTGGCAGTATTCTGATAAAGATCCTCGCCAATTTACCGTAGACAGAAAAAATAACAGTCTCGGTCATGTCAGAAACAATGTGATGTTGACTTGTCTTGAGTGTAATAGACGCAACGGCGCTAGTTAAGACCATGCGGTGGCAATTGAGTATCATCAGGAATCACTTGTAAATGTTCGCGTGTAAAACCCCGCTGAGGGGCAGTTGAATCCAATTTATAGATTGGAGGTCTACCAGTTGATCGTGTTATAGTAGATATCTTGTGTGCAGTAACACTCCAAATAGGATTAGTAGCCCTTTTCTGCCACCTTCAAGCTCTCCTGGTTCGTATAAATACCGAACAGTGATATTACTATCAAGAATTGGTTCTTTTGAAAAATCTTTTTGCGGTTGTACGGGTATATACTTCTTTTTAATGGCGTTGATAGGTTTCGTGTTGATTGTTCTAGTAATCTCGTTATTCAGTGCGGTAATCACAGCTGGTAATCTTTTAACCCATTCACGGGATCTTTTTTCTTGGATGAATTCTTTTGCGTATTGATATCCAAATAACCGCTCAGCAATCGTCTGATTAAATCGTTCAACAATTGCCTGATCGCGATGTAACGCAGTATGTACTCGTCTGATGGTGACATTATGATGTTTCATTTTTGATAACACTGCACCCTGAAATTCCTTGCCAGGATCAACTTGTAATAGATTTGGCCAACGCAGAGGACCCTTTCGATAAATCCTTTCAAATGCAGAAGCTACTTCAGTGGCTGACTTTGTTTTTAACGGCTCTGCTTGTTTGTATCGACTTGCAATATCAACTACAGTTAACGCGTATTTGTAACCGTTGTCATGAGGTAAAAATAATATATCAGCCTGATGAACTTCATTAGGGACAGTCACATCAAAATGCGAGTAATTAATTTGTTTAGGCGGTGGTAGATAAATTTGCCATATCGCCTGTTTGGATAACCAATTAGCCGCAGTGGGTTTTTTCACTTTTGCAGCGCTAGCGAGTTTATTGATTGCTGCTTTACCCCGCCAGTATCCTTTTGGAGAATAATAAATAGATTCCATGTTGTTATTAATTACCGGCACCTAACATCAATTTGCCTTTCATAGCTGATTTTACCAACCATGAAGCCAATTTTTCTTTTGAAAGATTTATCAGGAATAGCATTTAGCGCATGAATTAATTTCACATCTGCTAGATGCCTGTGTTGCAAATTGCTGCTTTTATATGCAACATCATGAGCATGACACGCCTTATCAATAGAATGTATCGGATACTCGCCGGATCGGGGCTGATTTTGATCATCAAGTCTGATATCTAATCGTGTTCCTGGGCCACAGTAGCTATATCCTGGAAGGTGCTTTTCTCCTGGATACTTTGCCCACGGCGTTCCAGGGAGTTTTACTAACTTGGCTGCGATATCACCTCCTCGTTTTTTTAAAAACATCTCCGGATTTCATAGAAATAAATCTAAACTTTTTTATACCACATGTTGCACATCTACCAGTAAGTGCTGATCTGTTATTTTTAGTTGTAATCGTCGTCACATCATTTGTGCTAGTACGGGTTTTACACTTCACACAATATAGATCCATAATTTATGTATAGAGATATGAATATAATTGATTTTTCAGCGACTAAAACAAGAGAACCAGTTAAGCATCATGCAGCGCTACCAAACTCTATCCGCGCAATTATAATCGGGCCATCTGGATCCGGCAAGACTCAATTGTTGCTCAATTTAATAATGAGATGGATGAAGTGAGATAAATTATATTTAGTAGCACCTAGTGTAGATGATCAACGATGCTATGAAGTGCTAAATGATTTTAATGAAAACCCTTCAGAGATTGCCGGTGAGAACGTCATTGATTTTATAACTGATATTGACGAGGCACCATCAGTAGAAGACCTCGATGGAAGTATCAACAATTTAGTTGTATACGATGATGTAACGTTAGATAAACAAAACAAACCAGCTAGAATATTTTCCCGAGGCAGGCACAAAAACACTGATGTGATATATGTCACTCAACGCTACACTCAAATACCAAAAGTGATCAGAGATAACTGTAATATTCTTGCTGTATTCAACGGCGTTGATACACATACGCTATTTGGCAGACATGGTGCTCTGATATGGACTTCAATCAATTTAGAAATTTCTTTAGTCATGCTCAGTCAATTCCACACGGATTTATAACAATAAATTTACATGACCCTCGAACACGATATCGTATCGGACTTGATCAAATATTCGGTTGAAATCGTAGTGATTTTCATTATTAACCCAGAACTGAAAGTTCTAGCAGCAGAGGGGGTGAGTGACAACGACGTTGCGACCCTGATGATTAAGTCTCCATTTGCCAAACAGAGACTTTATTTTTTTTGGGTTAAAACATGAGATTTCCTAGGAAGGCTCTATTGCCGTTTCACGGTTTAATCAATTTTTTCGAACAAAAAGTTGTATGATTCACCCCCTCTGCTGCTGTTCATTGTTTACTTACATAAACTACCGAAGTACATGTACAGTGAAAGGTTCCGTACAAACTACCGAAGTACGTGTACAGTAAAAAGTTCCGTACATTGCTTACTTGCATAAAATACCGAAGTACATATATAGTGATATGTTCCGCACATTGCTTACTTACATAAAATACCGTAGTACATGTACAGTGAAAAGTTCCGTACATTATTTATTTACATAAATTACCGAAGTACATTGTACAGTGAAATGTTCCGTGGTATAAACCACTGGATAAAGACCGCTCGGTATATTGCTAATACTGCGCATATATATATATATATATATATATATATATATATATATATATATATATATATATATATATATATATATATATATATATATATATATATATATATATATATATATATATATATATATATATATATATATTTATACCACATACATTAAAAATAACATGGCATTTAAAGTGTTGGTATAAAGCAAATCTATATACCAATACTATTGGTATATCAAATAGTGATCCGCCCATAGCGCAATAATACGAATATATAAACATTCTTTCTACTGTAGGCCTATAGCTCTATGAAGAATTTCTACTCATTCATTAATCATAAATGACATGAAATTAACGACACAAATATTAATAGTCCTTGTTTTCTAAATATTAAAATGGTACACAATTTCATCGTAATCCTGTCTTTTTCCTCTCCCCCTCATGCAAAATAAGTACAAATCTGGAGTGAGAGAGAAATATATTGCGCTGGACGAAAACATTAAAGCTGAATTTGTACCAAGTAACCCACAGTACTCTGTTTCCTCGTAAACCTATGCTTACGCTTTCCTTGGGATTTATCTATAGTATTCATAATATCAATGATACATAGTTGCAATCGTCAGACGACACACAAGGCCTACATGTTAAATTTGTCGGTTACGATGCGCACATACTGTATTGTGTTTTAAGCCTTTGTTGTTGTTTCTGAAACCCGTTTTAATCGAGTATTAATAATTAAATATAAAACTGTCCAAATGGTCGCCAGCCCCCCCACCCTCCCCTCTCTGGAGCAAAAATACACGAAAATACAAGCGTTGTGTATTTTTGTTTGTGTCATACGACGATGTCTCTGGACCTATGAATGATGGCAATGTTAGTCAAGACGTACAGAGAGAGAGAGAGAGAGAGAGAGAGAGAGAGAGAGAGAGAGAGAGAGAGAGAGAGAGAGAGAGAGAGAGAGAGAGAGAGAGAGAGAGAGAGAGAGATGTTTAGTCTGTAGAATCGCTAATTAAATCAAAATGATGACTTAGTTGAACTATCAATATATTAAAATATTTTAATTACCTCCTGTTGGTTCGTGATTCCAATTCGTTTATATTCCACGCGAATTTCCATACGACAGTAGGTCAATGACAGTACATGCATAGTCTATAATAAGATCACCATGTTTGCAGTGCACTACTTTCTTCATTAAAAAAAAACAACACAACAACATATTTTATGTTTAAATAATGCGTGTGTCTTATATTGATTTAATAAATGTGAATAAAAAAAGAAAATGAAAAAGAAAACAATCAACTTATCAATTTGAATATGTGATTGTGAATAACAAGAAAAATCGTAGAACTAGATTTTGTAGCAGACAGCCACTTGGTTGTGAGGAGGTCATTTACTCGGGCAATATCTCAGGAGCACATCGTAACTCCAACTTGCAAATTTTTGTATTTGTATGTGATATAAATAAAATATATGTATAGTATGTACGCTGTATCATTGATATACCACTCGTTGTATAAATTTTTCATTAAAAGGAAACTCGGGCAAGCCTCGTTTCCTTTTAATGAAAAATTTATACATCTCGTGGTATATCATTGATACAGCGTACATACTATACATATATTCTATATATATATATATATATATATATATATATATATATATATATATATATATATATATATATATATATATATATATATATATATATATATATATATATATATATATATATATATATATATAATATATATATATATATATATATATATATATATATATATATATATATATATATATCCCCCCCTCTCTCTCTCTCTCTCTCTCTCTCTCTCTCTCTCTCTCTCTCTCTATATATATATATATATATATATATATATATATATTTATATTTGGGATAAAAAAACAACACAAACGCCGATAAATTTGTGCGACTAGGTTCGCATTTATGCTTCTTCAGGCACATAATGTTTTTGAAAGAAACTGATGACGTCTATAAAGTTATAAACAATTACGTCATTAACATAACGTCATGCATTTGAAAGAAGCGGATGACGTCTATATCTCAATAATTACGTAATTGACATAACATCATAATTAAATAATTACGTAATTGACATAACATCATAATTTATATATATATATATATATAGAGAGAGAGAGAGAGAGAGAGAGAGAGAGAGAGAGAGAGAGAGAGAGAGAGAGAGAGAGAGAGAGAGAGAGAGAGAGAGAGAGAACTGTTATTGCTGGATTCTACAGGATTTCCGAGCTGAGTTGGAGATGGTATAAGGGTTGGTGCTGACAGACATAGTACCATTTACCCGCGGATGCGGGTTCACAACTCGTAGAATATGACATAAACAATTATCTAACATGTTTTGATAATGCCATTTCCTACTATTTAAAGAAATTCTGCTAGTATTGTCGAGCTTTTACCTGTATAATCCAGGAATAGTACTTTCCGTTCTGTTGGGTGTATATTTTATTTTTAATCCTCGATAAATATTTCTATATACCTTGATTTTTGTCTGAGGAATCCGGAATGACTGTATATAAGTGAGAGTTACTTTGTTTGACACAGAGAAAGATGGAACTTGGTTACTGGAGACATACCTGGAATATTTCACAGAGGCAACGCAAAATATCGAAGATAAATTTGAAGAGAGAAATGGACAACGTTACCATGGGAAAATAACAGGTTAGCACTTGCTTCAGATTCCCGTTAAATTCAGAGTACAGAATTAGTAGGCTTTCTCTTTTTTGCTTTTGTTTTTCTAGTCGAAACTTGACTTTTATGTAAAGGTTTTGAATACATAGTTGAGTGTGCTCGCAACCTTCAGTCAATTAAAAAATACTTTCTGGTGCATTCAGACATTTCATACAAGCCGCATATTGTGGTAGTCGAATTATAAAAACGATAAAGACTCTTAATTAACAAATATCAGATAATTTTTGTTTGATTAGGTGTTTTAACGTAGCTGTAACAATTGTTGTCATATCGCTACGATGTTTGCAGTGAGGCAGTTTATGGTGATGTCTAGCACTGGGACGTCATACCGCAGACATGTATCATGTCACAGTATCCTGACACCAGGCCGACAAGTCCTAACACTAACCTCTTAATGCTAATCGTCAAGCGAGGCAGCTGTTAGGACCATTTGTGTAAGTCTTTGGTATGACTCGGCCGGGGCTCGAACCCACGACCTCCATTTTCGGCGGCAGACGCTCTAATCACTAGGCCACCAGAACTGTCCAAAAATATCAGATGAAAGAATGGTACATAAGAGGTGATATAGGGACCCCGAGTGGCCGAGTGGTCTAAAGCGCTGTCCGTTACGGATCACTGCCATCTCACCTCTGTCTGCGTGCGTTCTAGTCTAAGATTCGTCTAATGTAGTTATGTGAGAAAGCTTGCCAGTAGCTTCTCGTGGGTCGGTGGTTCATTCCGGGGGATTTCTGGGTTCTTCCTCCAGCATTAATACTGGCCGCCATGTATAGCCTATATTGTGCTGAAAAATGGCATTAAACCATAAAAAACAAAACAAAACACAAGAGGTGATATGTTTGGAGAAGAAATTCTGTAAAGTTGAGTTATATTTCAAATATCCTCTGATTGAAATAACGTTCATGTTACTGTTTTTAACAATTATATATGCTTCTGGAGATGTATATTGTGCCACAGGTTGGCCGTTTGAGTTAAAATAACTGGGCTGCATTTTGTTGCTATTCAGTTTGCTTCAGTAGTGCCAGAACAAAAATTATGTATGCATAAGGTTTAAAATACTTGTATACAATGATGGTTGTACCAAAAATATAATACGTATTTTATTGATCTAAAGTGAAGACTCCGTCCATACTTAGGCACTATTCTAGTTAAATATATCTAAAAAAAATAACATCTCGTTTATTGATTCAAGGTGAAGGCTCTGTCAATACCATGCCGATAAATGACGAATGGTTCCAACTGCCTGAAAACGCAAACCTCAGGGAACCAAAATTTACCAACGCCGATCACGTACACCACTTGGTACCCCACATTAAAATTATTGTAATGATAAGAGACCCTGTCGAAAGGTAATACAATAGATAGAAAATAGACTGGTACATTTATAATATAATTAATGTGCCATTTTGTAAATTAAATGAGCTTGTGTGAAAACATGCAGGCAAACTTTCAATGAAAAATACAAAATGTTCATTACATCCCTGTAATTGGGTTTCATTTGTAAAATGTAAGTTTTTTGTTAGTCCTTCTTCATTTATCTGAATCAAATCTCACTTTTGTCAACTGAGATGGTCTAGAGGAGTATTTTGTTTGAAACGAAACAACAAAAAGGAAAAAGAAATGAAAGCATTATTATAAACTGGGTTTAGTGCGGTGTTGTACAGGTAATATCGTTAATCTGTAATTTAATTTCTCAAAATATCCCCACACATTTAAACATTTTCTACATCTAATGTTATATTTCACAAAAATGTATGTCCATTAAGAATCCTTAAAACTGAAAATATCGCATTACATAAGAATACGAGATATTACATGAGTATTCAAGGAATGTGAAAATCAGTAATGAAATATAGCATGGTTACAAAATGTTTTTATCCGGTTCTAATTTTCACTTAAAATAACAGTTTCTTCTTTGAATTTATCCCATTTGCAAATTTGGTAAGTATTTTTCTGTTTTAACAACCGAATATATCCATAGATTTATTTTCCAACTCACATCATTATACATATATGGTACCATTGAGTTTTTTTTTTCAACTCACACCAGTATACCTCGGTCCATTTTGAATTTTAGATTTTTGGTTAATTCAAAGTTTTTAAACTATGAATGTATTGCGTCTGTCAATTGCTATTATTTGATGCAACATAAATTGTCAATTAGGATTGTCTCGGTCCTTGTCTTATTGTTCTAAAGTGATCCCAACTGTTTTTACTGATATGGATTTTTTTGAACCTTTTACTTTTCCGAATGATTTCTTAGCCTTGCGAATGAATAGCATGGCTTCTCTGACTGCTTGCCAACCTTTCTGCAAGGGTTTGGCGAGACTTCGTACGAGTAACTTACCAATGTAGCGTCGACTCCCTAACCAGCCTACATAGTTGTGAATGAGATCCTCGTGTTTTTCTTCTCTCACCTCATAAAGTGTACTTTTCGTACTGTCCTGAGAGTTTGCATCAATGTTTCTTGTGTTCTGGTTTGGCAACAACTTCCTTCAGTTCTTCATTACCCTACTGGCCTCTTTCAGACGATGACTCTTATTTAGCATATTTACTATTGTTAGGTTGATTTCTATCACGTGATGAAGTATTTCGGATACAACCGGGTTATTCTTTATCAGAATGAGAGTGTTTGTTGACTGTTACCACGGCAAACACCGAACACAGATTTCATGCAATAACTGTTCGGTCATAGGACTCGAAGTGTTTCTTAACTCGTGCGATCTCTTCATTGATACATGTTGTCTAGATATGTTAGGTATTGTACATCTACACAGTAACCGAACATATTTTATGCATTAATAAGTTTAAAATGTTTACAAGGCATTCTTTGAGAGTCAATTTTGTGGAAATTGTCATATATCTCAGACCTAGTACATATACAGACACAAAGCAGACAAAGCACAATACTCCGTCTAACGCTCGTCATATACATTTGTAGTACAGTGAACTCTCATCCAGTCCAACTGTACTACAGCGAACACTCGTCATATACAGTTGTAGTACAGTGAACTCTAGTCCAATCCAACTGTAGTACAGCAAACCCTCGTCATATACAATTGTAGTAGAGTGAACTCTCGTCATATACAATTATAATACAGTGAACTCTAGTCCAGTCCAACTGTAGTACAGTGAACTCTCGTCATATACAGTTGTAGTACAGTGAACTCTAGTCCAGTTCAGCTGTAGTACAGCAAACCCTCGTCATATACAATTGTAGAAGAGTGAACTCTCGTCATATACAATTGTAGTACAGTGAACTCTAGTGCAGTCCAACTGTATTACAGCACACCCTCGTCATATACAATTGTAGAAGAGTGAACTCTCGTCATATACAATTGTAGTACAGTGAACTCTAGTGCAGTCCAACTGTAATGCAGCGAACTTTCATCTGATCCAACTGTAGTACAGCAAACCCTCATCCTTTACAATTGTAGTTCATCGAAGTCTCTTCCAGTACAACTCTATTACAGCAAACACTCGTCAAGTACAATTGTACAGCGCCACAGTACAAGCCCTTGCACTCATAAAGTTCATTTTGCGTTTTTAATTACTTGAATGAAATGTAAGTATTCATTTTTAAGTTTCATCTAGTCAGGACGACCAATTTCTTTTCTTTTTCTGATGTTTCTCTTTATTTATTTAATATACATTAAAACTCACGTTAACATTAATTAGAATGCGCCCATTGTGTTTTCTCTCTTTTCTCATTATGATACTATACTTTTCTCCTCTTCATATTGCAGACTACTTTCTGGGCATCTATACTTTAGCGAACAGTTTAAGTACAACACAAGTGCAGAGTTATTTCACAATGTAACTGTAGATGCTGTGAACAAATTTAAAGACTGCTTGAAATACAACACTGAGCGAGGATGTGCCTATAATAGATCCATCACAACAATAAAGGTACTTTTCATATATATATATATATATATATATATATATATATATGTATATATATATATGGAGAGAGAGAGAGAGAGAGAGAGAGAGAGAGAGAGAGAGAGAGAGAGAGAGAGAGAGAGAATTATAATTATAACCCAAACAGAACGGAAAGTGATATTATTAAGAAGAATGCTTGATAATAGTAAGCAGAATTCACATTGAATACAAATAATACTATCATACAGGTTAGAGAATTTTTAATTTCATACTCTATGGAGATTCGAAGCCAGGTCCACCGGTAAACGACACCCATCGCCTTGGTTAGAATCTCCGCAGAGAGTACGCAATAAAAGTTCTCTAACCTGTATGATGTATTATTTGTATTATATATCTATATATATATATATATATATATATATATATATATATATATATATATATATATATATATATATATATATATATATATATATATATATCCTGAGGAGTTCAGTATTTTTTCCCAATATTCTTGCATTAAATTATAATACCAACTACATGAGGGTTCTATATAAAGTATACTACATACTTGTAAAATACCGTTTACTAGAGGGTTAATAAATAAAGTTTATAAAACTTGAGGGTTTTAAGGAGATAAAGGAAATTTTTTTTCTTTCTCACACAGTTCATGTTTTAAAATAAAATTGTATTATTATTATTATTATTATTATTATTATTATTATTATTATTATTATTAGTTGTAATAGTAGTTGTATTTATTCTATTACTTTTACTAGCAACCATACACATTTTGAGTGGGTTTTTTATAACATATTTTAATACTTTTATGTTTAGCAAATGCCACAAATGGGATAATCACCAGCATACTAAGCCTTATATGCTGACTTATCGTTCTTTAAGAGCATACTTACTGACAATTATAGCTACTATTCATATTGCAGAATCGGATACGAGTTGGACTGTACTCAATCCATATTGCAGACTGGTTTCGAGTTTTTCCTCGTGATCAATTTTTGTTTCTTAAAGCAGAGGATTATATAAAAGACGTTAGGACTACTCTGGTTACAGTATTTGACTTTCTACAACTTGGTAAGTTGAATGGGTATATTATTTTGAAATCTCATTTCACATTAGATGTATTTGAACCATTTAAAAATTTGTTTTCGTTTTGCATTCTGAATAATTATGATCTGAGATTTCATGTTAGACTTCGAATATATAGTCACAGCCTTGTATTACCCAAACTATGTTGTAATCTGCACAAGTCTCAGTGATGAAGAAATACAAATCAGAAATTGTTTAAGAATCAGATGGTAAGTGGTCGTCTAAAATATCACTTTGCATTTTCTCCGTTTGAGGATCGGTTCACAATTAATTACAAAGAATGTTCTTGATCAGTAAATGTAAAGAAGATTTTTGATTTAAAAACAAAAACAATTCCTTTCTGCTTTCTGAGAAACTACCCAAGGGACAAATTATAATTATGCACAACAATTAAAAAAGATAAAAAGTAAAATGGAGAGTTGTCACAATGCAAAGGTTATACTATGCTTACTGTTAAAATATTCTGGTCGTTACTTTGTTTATTGTGGAGATTTGGATTTGCATAGATTAATATAGCTAAAATATATCAATGATTTATACCTAAATACAATAGAGAAGGGAGAGGTCTCTTAAAACCTAATGATCCTTACACACTACTCATCTTTATGAAGTATTTGCTGACTCATTGTCTTTCAACTCAATGCCGTAAACCGTGCTAAGTCGTAAACAGAATCGCAGTCAAAGTGGGACTGCTGTTCAGTTGAACTTCAGTTCTGAATAGAATTGTTTGTATAAAAAATATAAAAATACACGATTTTATCAAATGCAGTTGTTTGTTTACGTAAGAGTGTAAACGTTATATGATATATTTTTTAGCCTATAAAATTCAATTCTTTAAATATTTACATGACATTTATTTTTAATGATACCTGTTTATGACCGTACTCTTATGCTTCGACTTAAACGTTTCGAACTTTTATCTTTATTATTGTATTTGAGTCATAATGTGAAAGAGCAGAATATTTTTTAGGTGCCCGAATCTCGTTGTCATTTCTTGCCAAAATATATGGTTAAAATCAAAAGAAATACAGAGTGATTTCGATCTAACTATTACCAGAAAACGTTTACGAAAGTAGTTAGGTTTAGAGTTGAAACTATGACTCATTATCCTTGGACTCGCTGAAAGCGATGAAGTTTTGATAACCATTGATCCATTTTGTTCTTAGAATTTCATTTTCAATAAATAAATATATATATATATATATATATATATATATATATATATATATATATATATATATATATATTAATAACCCTTTAAAAAAACTCAAACAATCATCTCTAAGTTTGTGCTTGCCAAAACAATTTTATGATTTCAGCTATCACCTATATAAGAAAAGTGACAAGGACTGCTTCAACTTCCATTGCACGCTATATGTTATTTAAATCACGACGTAAAGTTATACCTGAATTGAATGATTTATGTACACTATTTGTTTTTAATTATTTTGTATCAGAACAAAATAAATTGTTCCATTGGTCAAGTGGATGTTTTTATCTCATGCGACTTTCCAACAATCAAGTGGATATTTTTGTCCCATGGGACTTTCCAACAATCAAGTGGTTATTAATAATGGTCCATCTGTCTGCCCTTAAACACCGTTACTTGTTTTGTTTTGGTTAAAAGTGTCGTTGTGATAATTCATTTAATTTCATCCGTCTTGTAGTATTTTTTTTAAAAACATAGTTTGATATTTCCCTTTAATTTTTCAGAATTTCCACCTTTGCGAGCTCCGAGTAGATTTCTATTCAAAGGGAAGATTAACCAAAGAAACAAGACATTTGAGATGTTACCGGCTACAAGAAAACTGTTAGAAGACTTTTATCGGCCATACAACGACAGGTTGTGGGCATTACTTGGCGATAAAAGATTTCATTACACCTATCCATAAGCATGGATTATGTTCATTAATTAAAATTATGAAATGAGTATAATAATTGCTATATTTTGCTAGCATGGGTAGAACAGCAGAATTTCATAAATTTGATAACTTTGATAGTAAATGACCAAGAATATATATCTCTAATAATGATTAAATTTTAGTTAGTTTTTTAAAAATAAATCTCTAACTTATATTAAACGACAATTTAATATAGTTGAACGCTTCAGGCATTGTGTGTTTAATTTCACATATATATTATGACGTCTTGAGATTATATTGCATGGGTGTAATATCGACAAAATAAATGATACAGTGGAACCTCGGGTTACGAACGCCTCGGAGCACGAACAATTCGGGTCACGAACAACGATTTTGAACAATTTTTGTCTCGGTTCACGAACAGTGCCTCGAGTCACGAACCAAAGCCACGCGGTACGTATGCTAGTCTTGCCCGCGCGCACAGCCTCGCTTTGTCATTGATACACAGTCACCATTCACCGTTCCTTAACAGCGGCGAAATTTTCAAGGTATTTCACTGGTTTTAGGTGTACCCTCTCCATTATGAGTTCCAAGAAAGCAAAAAGTGACGAGGATAGTGCTGGTAGGAAGCCGAAACGTATCACAGTGGACGTGAAGAAAAACAAATAATTGCGAAACATAAAAGTGTCGTTCGTGTGTCCCACATCGCTAATGAGTACAGCATGGCGAAATCGACGATCTGTACCATCCTCTTGGGTCCTGGAACGGATTGTATGCATTTAAATTGATTTCAATGTTTCCGTTCATGTACATTTCGGTTCACGAACCCAGTTCTGGAACGAATTAAATTCGTGTCCCGAGGTTCCACTGTATAGGTAAAAATGGTGAAACATTGACAGTTTTTCCATGAATAATGGCATCACGCCATGTCTACAATTAAATATTTGCTAAAAGATCAATTACAAATATACGTTGTTGTTGTTGCTATTTTATGGTTTAACGCCATTTTCAGCACAATATAGGCTATACATGGCGTCCAGTAGGAGGAAGAACCCGGAAAAATCCCCGGTAAGAACCATCGACCCACGAGAAACTACTGACAAACATTCTCACATAACTACATTAGCCGAATCTTAGACTCGAACCCACGCAGAGGTGAGACGGCAGTGATCCGTAACGGAAAGCGCTTTAGACCACTCGGCCACTCAGGGCCCCAAATTACATACATTATTAATAAATCTGAAAACGAATGACAACCACACTACACACTAGCCAAGAAACAGTCCATGTCTCTGTACATACTAATGTCTCTAACGTTTCCAAAACTATGAACACCTTTTCTTTTCGGCGATGAGCTGTTCTTGATTTACCTGTTTCATACCTTTTGTACTGACCTATTCCTAAACATATTATTTCAAACGTCACGGAGATGATATCAGTGGTAGTTGTTACCAGTAGTTAGCATAAGTTTCAAAACAAAAGGTGATAGTAAAATTGCTGATTTTTAAATATCGAAAACAGTCGGTTTGTTGCTGCACAACAATATGCAGTCTTCGTTCACATACGATATGATGTCTAAAGTGGTGTTGTTGTTGGTACACAATTGGGTCATGGCAGTGGCGATGCATTCGGTACTTGGTAGGACTACTTAATTAGTGATGTATTTATGAAATTCTAGATGAGGTCCCTGATGAACTCTAATATTTTTTAGTCTAGCGAATGTTGATCCAATGAAGTGCTTATATTTCAAGATAATCAAGGAAAATTAAAAACAAATAATATTTCATTGCAATATATTATCGTTAGAAGCAATGGAGTAACCAAAAAAGAATAGCCGTGTTTGATAATAGGGGCAACTTTAGTCTGGTGTTATTATATCAACAATATCATATAATAATCGCAATCGCAATTATATCGCAATATCATATAATAATCGCAATCCAGTTCAAACGTTCTGTCATACAATGTCCAGTATCCTTAACATGACTAATAACACCATGATGCTGCAACGAAGAAATACGTCAATGATAAAAACCCTTCCAATGATAAACTCATTAACAATAATTAGTTGTGAATTAACCAATCTTAGATTTAAGCACGTTTGTCACGTCAGCACGTTGAGGAGTTGTCGTAGTAACGTGAATTGAAACATTAATGAGTTGCTTGGAAGTCTAGCAGTCGTTGATATTAAACTCAAAGACATAAAAAATCACCGACAATGTAATATATACTGTAGCGTCTGGACAAGTATTATGGTCACCGTCTAATAATGTTATTAAACATAACGCTAATGTCAAGTATTATGGTCACCAGTATAGGGTACAGAGGTGTGGAGGTGTGCTCTCATCGTTGTCTTTTAAGGATGATCCGCGCAGCTGCGTTTTGAAGTTTCTGGAGTAAATATTGTGACGAACCAGACAGAATTGAGTTACAATAGTCCAGTCTTGAAAGTACTAATGAACACACAAGTGTTTTAGCGGCATCAACTGAAAGATATTTACGAATGGAAGTGATGCGTCTCAATTCAAGATATGCAGCCTTGCATATGTTCATGACATGAGAGTACTGTCTAGAGTAACGCCTAGGTTTCGCACTGACTGTGAGAATTTAATGTTAGTGTTGCTGATATTTATTGTCTGAGGTAAAGGATGTGAATGAAAAAGCCTTTGTGTTGTGATCAGAATAGCCTCAGTTTTATCATCATTCATCTACAGCTTGTTACATGTCATCCATGATTTTACATCAGAAATGCACTTCTGTACTCCATGGATGGTAGCATCAACTTCATTTGGGTGGCTAGACTTGTATATTTGGGTGTCATCAGCATACAATAGGTGCAATACTGGGTGATGATCTGTGACACTTGAGAGCGGCTGAGTGTACGGAATGAAGAGAACAGGTCCAAGAACACATCCCTGTAGAACACCACAACATACGTCAACTGGGCTGGAGTGTATTCCATTTGCAGATATAATTTGTGTCCTGTTGACTAAGTAGGACTTGAACCACTGTGAGGCTATATTCTGAATGCCAAATACATGCTGGAGACAGTGAAGTTATATATCATGGTCTACTGTGTCAAATGCTGCAGATAAATCTAGGAGAGTGAGGACTGTAATCTTTCCACTATCCAAAGCAGAGAGAATGTCACTAAATACTTTCAGAAGAGTAGTTTCCGTACTGTGGCAAGGGCGATATGCAGACTGTACATTGCTAAAAAGACTGTTTGAATTCAAATGAGATACAAGTTGAGTAAGAACAACCTTTTCTAAAATTTTTGATATGAATGGGAGATTAGAAACTGGCCGGTAGTTCTTTAAATCGTTATGGTTCAGTGTTGGTTTCTTCAGCAGTGGCTTTACGATGGCAGTTTTGAAAAATGATGGGAATTCCCCTGATGTGAGAGAGAGAGATATTAATAACATCAGTAGGTGAAGGCAATATTGGGTCTAAGCACTCAAGCAGCAGTGATGTTGGAATAGGATCAAGTTCACAGGACTTTGGTGCACTTTTCATCACGATTGACCGTACTAAATCAATAGAAATAGGTTCAAATGCTCCTAACGGTTGTCGCTGAAATTCTGCATCATAACTGTATGGTGACGAATCAGTTGAAATTGTGCTGTCAAGTGAATCTCTAATGGTTTTTATTTTGTCATCGAATGATATGGATATACTTCAGCTCAAAAACCTCTTTTCGCTTGCGCAAGGTACCCCACACGGATTTATAACGATACATTTACATTATCCTGGATATGAAAGGTCGATGAGACCCTTTGTATGGAGTGATAAACTAACCATGTATAAATTTTTAACTTAATCTGTGCTTGCAGAATTTTAGTTGACATTGATTAAGCATTAATAATGTATATTAATGACAAATGTTGTGAAGACACGTGCGATCTTTATCTGTCTAACCATACTGTTGTATCTTTATATATCCTAATTTGCTATACCCTTCTGCACCCCAAGTCTGTATGGTATGGTCGGTTGCCATTGAAACAACCCATTACCTATCATGGCAGCCAGCCCTATGCGTTGTTTTCACGTGACGTCACAAAACGTGTGTACTTCCATATCTGTCATTTTGCTTCCCTATCCCCCATAACCGGCACCTAATAACATTGTTCTAACCGCATAACTACGAAGGCACGTTTCATTTTGTGAGTAAGAATATAATAATACATCATATTCTGTTGCGCATGCGTGACTTTTCTTCGTGTTTTCTCCAAGTAAAATATTTAAAATTCTACCATCTATGTTACTCTTTAATAAACAAAAAGGTCGATCAATAAACAAACGCTAAAACAACTGGATACTGTTACGGCTATTGCATTTAATTTATTTATTTTTTATTATTAAATCCAAATTTGTCATTTAGGGTTTAATATTCATTAATTGGGAGATTTTTTTCTAGAAAGTTCAGGCTGACTACTCTAACTATAAACAAGTTTTTGAACTTGGCTTGGTTACCTCTTTATCTGCCTTGCTTCAGATTGATAAACAGGTCTTTAAAACTATTGGTTAATTTCAAGGATAACTTTATTTTTAGTTCTTGGGGTGTAAGAAATATCTAGAATACGTGACTTGCTGAAGGTAGTGACCTTCCATGAATTTCTAGAAAATCACGTAATCACTTGTTTACTTAAGAAAAACAGTTATATAGACTTGTTTGGGATAGAACAATTCAGTAGAATCTCTGGGCTTTAAGATATTAGTTGTGGATGTTTATTTGAGTTATAATTATTCTGGACATTGTGTCAATTCATTGAAGAAAGAAGATTATTTATCTATTTGGAGGAGAAAACATGTGCTCATAATTCATTTGGATGATAAAAAACAAGAACTGCATCACGTGACATTGTCAGCCATTTTGGATTACATCGTCAAGATTCGAACCTGGAACTATTAGAACATTTATTTATCAGGACTCTTACAATTCCATTAGTGGATTATTATTATGAATTCTATATTGGATTAATGTTGTATTTGATTCTCTAAAACCGTAAGTTTATTTATTTTATGAAAATAATTGTACTTAATAAAAATCATTCTTAAAGTTTTACAAGCTTGTTAGTTTTCATTCTTTCTATATTGCTGCTTATTCGAGCCTAAGCACGTAACAATACACAACCAAGTAGAAACATGTAATGATTTTCAATTTTCATGGGTTTAAGTCAATACTTTGGTTATTGTTCAAGTTAAAAGCTAATTGTTAACATATTTCATATTTCTAAAAGCATTTCAGGAATACATCTTTTTAACATTCGACGCAAAGTCATGTTCCGTTAAACACGTGTTTCGTATGAATCCACTAAAGATGACACTTCTTTGACCGGTTATCGCTTTCATTCAGTGTAATCCTACGTCCACCATCTCCACCACGTCCACCATCTCCACCACAAGTACCATATTTGACCATACTAATTAAAATGGGTTGTCAAATATTCTTTGGCACAAACACAAGTTGTCGCGAAAAGTATTTTTGCATAAACGTTTTAGCATAAAATACATGCCATGATATTGTATCCAGAAAATCATTATCCGGAAATACTCTTTAAAGATGACAAGCTTATGAATAGGATAAAAATGACTTTTTAAAAATGTCAATATTGTCTGTTTGTTAAACATAATAAGTGCATTTCTATCAGATATCAATATACACGATTACGGTTTAACTTTACTATTCAGTCTTTCGATATAAACAAGAGAACTTCCAACTTTACTTTTAATTTTGTGCTATAGGGCACATACTTTCAAGTATAATATATGTATTGTTTCGATAAAGTAAATATCCTTATCGATATTTAAATCAGAATATTATTTTGAATGATGACTAAATGTTGACTACGGTTTGTTAGAGAATCAACATAGCGGCAGAATGTGCGCGCGTGTTGCATTGTAGTTATTTACGTGATAATCGTGACGTCTGTCAAAACAACCCATTGTAATTTGTTGTATAGGTATACATGTCATGGACAGGAATTGACGCCCCATATTCAACTGACTATTTTGTTTACAACCAACCATATCGTTACATCAGGTAAACCAATCGACTGATCCTAGAGCCTTCGTGTTCGACGGGTTATGTAAGAACACATTGAAGAACTGTATTTGCATTTAGCCGATAATAAAGGTTGTAAGTGACACAATCATACGCCGTGTCCTCATGTCGGGTTTAATTTCGAAAGACATCTTCACTTTCCTTCTTCTGTTCATTTGTAGCGCGTATTATTAACAATGGTTTGGGAAATCGAGATGAAGTATTTAAATTTCACATCCACAAAGAATTGTATTTAACATGCATAATTATATTATGATATTTCGTATGACTTTTTCCTGGCTTAGCAGACGAATGTACTTCAGGTACACGTGTATTATCTCTTTGGTGCTTGTGTCTATATGTGTGTTTAATTTGTGGAATACCTTTATGCTTCCGTCCTACGAATTTATTGCTATACGATGGGGAGCACGGTCTCGGGAAAATTTGATGGCAAAGGTGAGTATTGTTTCTATGAAAGCCTTAACTTTGTTTATAAGCTTATATTATTTGACTTCAATTAATATGATGTTTTATGTTGTAAATATATTTATATATTTATCAGTGCTTAATTGTTTATATTGTTTTACTAAGCTATTTCGTTAGTTTATATCAGTTTTTCCAGCAATGTTATTTATGTTCAAGCTGATCCACAAAATCCGCCTTGTATAAAATGTATATGTCCATTAATTTGAATAAGCACCTTTCGTTCTAGCTACAAATTGCACGTCGATTCAAAAGCAGGTATAATCAATAGAAAAGTAAGACCACACTATTGTTGGAAGCATAATGCCACATTCTGTACGAGGATCAAGCCCCCATTCTGCACGAGGATCAGCCCCCCCCCCCCCTTCTGCACGAGGATCAAGCCCCCATTCTGTACGAGAAGCAGAGAGAAACAAAGATTATTGTGTATTGTAAGCACCATGGCATAACGAAAACAAGCGTCATCAGTTATGCAAATTATTAAGAATCCATTACCAAACAAAATCACCACAATCTTGAACGCATGGACGTGGATTGGCAGCTCGCAGAAAACTTCCATGCCTTCATTTTATGATCGAACTTTCATCCAATCCATTCGGTTTTAAATATGAAGCAAGTGACCCAAATAGTATTGATAATTAAATGCACCTTAATGTACATCCAGCTTAAACTCATTCACTTGTCTGTGTATTGTTTTTGATTTAATATTAAAATTCTATAAAACGAATACATATCTAGTAAAACGCGCTATCTCAATCATAAGTGGGACCACCGTTTATGCTTATAACTAAACATCATGAAAATACCAGAAAAGGTGGCCATTGTTTTTAACACTTATGTATTACTTTGACTGTTCATAAAATGACTATCATTGTCGACATATAGAAACTTCATATGACGTTTTAATAAACGTTTCGTCAGATTACCTTTGACAAGTTGTACTCGTGCACAGAATTGCTATAAAGTTGCATTAAACTCACGCTAAAGTCAAATGTAAAGGTCTTGACAGGTTTAAAAGTCTTGACAAAGATGAAGGAAATGCAGTGCAACAAATTGTTCACATTCTGAAATTGTCATCTTCCTCTCTCCTTTCCACACAGTGCAAGAAACTATTTAGAAAATTATATTGTAACTGTAGAACATCCGCTTTTCAAAAGTTGGAAATTGGCAAAAGCGTACTTAAGCGGAGTAGGGTAGGCAATTGGCGCAGAGTCTGCCATAATTATGTATCATTGTATCGAACTATACCTGCCTGAAATCGTAAAAGTAGAATATTATCTTCTTAGACGTATTTATTGGAAAAATAATCTGTCAGTTTAATAAGCCGATATATCTACGAGTTATTCATATATACGGTATTTCTTACTCTCAAGATTGTCCTCATGGCCATCTTGCCTAACTATATAGAATTGTAACTTGTAATATTTTCGTCCGTACCAAGTATGTCACGAAATTGCGTGACATCTGACATCTGGGAAAATGTAGGCCGCGTGATTTGGATCACATAGCTAGACAATTTGAAAAATGGTGACGTTCAAAGCCCAGTTTACAAACACTATTCGTTTTGCATGTTAGCTTATCAGAGACGTAATCTGTTTTAATTGTTATATGGGTGTAAATAGATCACCCTATTATCGAATGTATACAGGTAGGGGTCGATATAAGGTCTCTTAGCTTTGTAAGTCCATTAATAAGCGATTTCCATTTGTCACAACCGCGCGAATTCTGCAGGTTCCTACCTATTAACAGAGACTTCAGCTTTGAATTACACAATAACATGGAGGGAATAGGCAGAATAAACTTTGGACTAGTTATAAACTCGTGAATGTATACAGGTAGGGGTCGATATAAGGTCTCTTAGCTTTGTAAGTCCATTAATAAGCGATTTCCATTTGTCACTACCGCGCGAATTCTGCAGGTTCCTACCTATTAACAGAGACTTCAGCTTTGAATTCCACAATAACATGGAGGGAATAGGCAGAATAAACTTTGGACTAGTTATAAACTCGTGAACTCAAGATCACGCTTTGAAATTGCTTACAAATATATCACGTTTTTGACTGAGTTAACATCCGTGGAACAAGTAGTGTCACATTTCAGCATTTTTCAATCAATAAATCTATATCTCGTTAGGGCTCCCAATCAGGTCATATAAGTGAATATAGGAATAGTGGCAAGCTATCATCCAATGTCAAAGTAACGTTTTCCTTTGTTTGTTTCTTTCATTAGAATTTTTAACGTAGCTTTAACAATTTTTCAGTCATATCGCTACGATGTCGCAGTGAGGCAGTTTATAATGATGTTTAGCACTGGGGCATCATACCGCATACATATAGCATGATGTCACACCCAGTCACATTATCCTGACACCAGGCCGTCCAGTCCTAACATTAACCTCTTAATGTTGAGCGCCAAGCGAGGCAGCTGTTAGTACCATTTTGTTTAAGTCTTTGTATGATTCGGCCCGGGCTCGAACTCACGACCTCCTGCGTCCGCGGCGGACGCTCTAACCACTTGTCCACCGGAGTGGTTAAAAAGTTTTATTGAAAGTCGGCATTTAATGAAACTAACATCAAACATTATGGATCCTTTTTCTGATCAAGAAACAAGAAAATCCAGCAAAAACAATGGAAATAGTTAGTACACAAAATAATAAACGAATAGGTTGCATACACATATTAAAACACACATAATAGTTTTTTTAGAAGCGTTTGCAAAGGTTGGGGTGGGATACTTCTAATATATTAATTAAAATATTATGGAAGTTCCACCTGGCTCGTGAAGTTATAAAGTTAAATTAAAGACGAAATAGATGTATAGCTCTGAGCCCCCAGTCAGCACTGCCGACGGTTAAATTATATAGAACACGAAGATGAAATTCAAATAAAACAACGAGATAAAGTCGATAATTTTAAATGATAAACTCAATCACTCGTCCTCCAAATGATAGCCTACTTCATCTCGTGATTTTCAGTGTGAGTTCAATTTTCCCGTGGCCTTTGTTTCTACTCATCTCTTAATTTCGGTCCTCCACCTCTTCCTGGACTTTTCACCTCTCCCGACTTTTCTCCTTCCTTCTCTTTCTTCCGTCTCTCTATCGGAGACACTGGGACCACTGTCACTGGTCTGTCCCTAGAAGCTTCCTCTCCCGACTTCTCTCCCTCCTTCTCTTTTCTTCCGTCTCTCTATCGGAGACACTGGGACCACTGTCACTGGTCTGTCCCTCGAAGCTTCCTTTAGAAGCTACACCTAGAATCCTCTCCTAAGTTTTTTTTCCCCGTCAATAACGCATGGCTGACCGGAGTTGCTATCTTCTGGCAATTTCTCTTACGAACTATAGTGAACTAAATCTTGCTGGTAGGTTTAAGGATATCATACTTATTCCAAATCAGGGTCCCGTCCCTATCTCGATTATGATTGGGTAACGCTGTGGCCCTGTCCAATCGACTAAGCGACCAATTCAACCTGGCTGTCAGTCTGCGGAACAAGAAGATAAGGCACGTCCACTCCGTCGAGCAACTTCTTTGATCTGCACAAGCGCTTCCACACCAAGGTGATAATTGCGCTTCTGACGGCCTTGGTCGGGCTTCCGAAACCTAGCCACGGCAAACTTACGTAAGAGATAGTGTTAGCCTGCGGTCATGTTTAACATTAAACAATGGCTTGTCCGAATTACTTTGATTATACATGTTTCTAATTCAATTTTGGGTCGGGCAAAACGCCAAAATCAAGCATTATGGATTCTTTTTCTGATCAAGAAACAAGAAAACCCAACAAAAACAATGGAAATAGTTAGTACACAAAATAATGAACGAATAGGTTGCATACACATATTAAAATATAAGTAAGGTACATGACGCTGTCATGACATGACACAATGTAAATACAATTGACATATCTTTGAACCATACCTATACATATTAGCATTCTAATTCTAAAGTACATGTATACAAATGTACATATCTACAAGTATACAAATGTACATACCTACAAACATACAAATGTACATATATACAAGTGTACATATCTACAAGTATACAAATGTACATATCTACAAATATACAAATGTACATACCTACAAACATACAAATGTATATATCTACAAGTATACAAATGTACATACCTACAAACATACAAATGTACATATATACAAGTGTAAATATCTACAAGTATACAAATGTACATATCTACAAGTATACAAATTGTTACGTGCTTAGGCTCGAATAAGCAGCAACACAGAAAGAGTGAAAACTAACATGCTTGTATAACTTGAACAATGAATTTATTAAGTACAATTATTTTCATAAAGTAAAAAAACTTATGGTTTTAGAGAATCAAATCCAACATTAATCCAATATAGAATTCACAAAAATAATCCGCTAATGGAATTGCAAGAGTCCTAATAAATAAATGTTCAAATAGTTCCATGTTCGAATCTTGACGATGTAATCCAAAATGGCTGACAATGTCACGTGATGCAGTTCTTGTTTTTTTATCATCCAAATGAATTATGAGCACATGTTTTCTCCTCCAAATAGATAAATAAATCTTCTTTCTTCAATTAATTGACACAATGTCCAGAACAAGATAATTATAACTCAAACATAAAATACACAACTATTAACTTAAAGCCCAGAGATTCTACTGAACTGTTCCATCTCAAACAACTGTCTATATAACTGTTTTTCTTAAGTAAACGAGTGATTACGTGATTTTTTTTAGAAATTGATAGAAATTCATGGAAGGTCACAAAAAGAGACTACCTTCAGCAAGTCACGTACTAAAGAATGATCTAGAAGAAAAACCATCCCCAATAACTAAAAATGTAAAGATGTCCTTGAAATTAACCAATTGTTTTAAAGGCCTGTTTATCAATCTGAAGCAAGGTCAGATAATGAAGTAACCAAGCCAAGGTCAAACTGTGTTTACAGCTAGAGTCTAGGTCAGCCTGAATGTTGTAGAAAAAATCTCCCAATTAGTGAATATTAAAGCCAAAATGACAAATTTGGATTTAACAATTAAAAAATAAATAAATTAAATCCAATAGCCGTAACAAAATGTACAAATATACAAATGTACAAATATACAAATGTACATATCTACAAGTATACAAATGTACATATCTACAAGTATATATATCTACAAGTGTACAAATGTACATACCTACAAACATATAAATGTACATATATACATAAAATTAACACATATCTATAAGTATACAAATGTACATATATACAAGTGTACATATCTACAAGTGTACAAATGTACATACCTAAAAACATACAAATGTACAATACCTACAAACATACAAATGTACATATATACAAGTGTACATATCTACAAGTATACAAATGTACATATCTACATGTATACAAGTGAACATATCTACAAGTATACAAATGTACATACCTACAAACATACAAATGTACATATATACAAGTGTACATATCTACAAGTATAAAAATGTACATATCGAGGAGTATACAAAAATGTACACACAAGTATACACATGTACGTATCTAAAAGTATACAAATGTACATATATACAAGTATACCAGTTTATATATATATATATATAAGCATACAAATGTACATACCTACAAGTATACAAATGTATAAACCTGCAAGTATACAAATATACATATCTACAAGTATACAAATGTACATACCTACAAGTATACAAATGTACATATTATATATATATATATATATATATATATATATATATATATATATATATATATATATATATATATATATATATATATATAAGTATACAAATGTACATACTTGCAAGTATACAAATGTGCATCCCTACAAATATACAAACGTACATACCTACAAGTATACAAATGTACATATGTATTTAAGTACACAAATGTATATACCTACAAGTATACAAATATACATACCTACAAGTATACAAATGTACATATATATTTAAGTATACAAATGTATATACCTATAAGTATACAAATGTACATACCTACAAGTATACAAATGTACATACCTACAAGTATACAAATGTATATACCTATAAGTATACAAATGTACATACCTACAAGTATACAAATGTACATACCTACAAGTATACAAATGTACATATCTACAAGTATACAAATGTACATACCTACAAGTATACAAATGTACATACCTACAAGTATACAAATGTACATACCTACAAGTATACAAATGTACATATCTACAAGTATACAAATGATAAGTACAATACAATCTAGCACATAAAAATGTAAAGGTATCAAATCTAAGCTAAATGCAAAGAGCTAAATAGCAGATTGGATAAAATCGTTAAAAGGGAGGAATCCTAATTCTTACAAACACTGTAACACTGACTTGATGTCTAAAATTAACACAAATTCATAATATCAGAAACATTTCTAAAATATACAAGACAAACACCAACAAAGAAAACGAGCTAATATCGCGCTTTTAATCTGGATAAGAAGTGGACAGAAGAAAAGCGTATAAAAAAACACACATTCATGGCAGATATACGTTATAGAACAGGCATCACTGGTCCAATTCCTAATAATATTTTAAATGTGGCCAATACTAGAAAATAAAATGTCATTTTGTGCCAGATAGGTTTGCCAAATTCGCAAATATTGCACAAAAAGTTTACATTTCTCGCAAATCGCGAATGGCTATTGACAGCAGAAATAACTGTCGAGCTTTAGTCGAAGGTGAATACAGTTTTGAAGATCATCTTTCATAATGCTTTTCATGTGTAAAACATCGAAATTAAATCAATATTTTGCTAATGAGATTGATGCATACATCTATAACATAATTTAGAACTGTTTTATATTTGTAGTTCTTTTTATCTTGAAAATTATGTACTGTTCATTTTTCCTTTCTGGTGTATCAACTTATGCAGCGTGAAAAAGTCTTGGTTAATGAAGAACATGAACATCAAGCTCTAACTTGATCATGATCATTAAACGTACAAGGCATAAATAGCATTGAGCAAATGCGTGAATTGCGTTCATTACAACAAGAATAAAACAGATCCAATAAAATAATGGTGTGTGTGTGTGTGTGTGTGTGTGCGCGTGATTAAGATTTTAACATTTTAACGCAGCTTTAAAACAAACTCAGACATATCGCTACGATATTTGCAATGAGACAGTTTATAGTGATGTCTAGCACTGGGGCATCATGCCGCAGACATGTAGCATGATATCCCACCCAGTCACATTTTCCTGACACCAGACCGACCAGTCCTAACACTAACCTCTTAATGCTGAGCGTCAAGCGAGGCGACTGTTAATACTATTAGTGTAAGTCTTTGGTATGACTCGGCCGGGAATCGAACCCACGACATCCCGTTTCCACGGCGAACGCTCTAAGCACTCGGCCACTGGAGCTGTGCAAAATAACTATTTTTAAAAAATGGAAGCGAACGATATATTAGAGTACATACCTAAGTATACGATAAGTATTATTTGGATATTCCATATAAACATTATACGTTCAAAACTATAGGATTGTTAATTGTTTCAAAATCTGATGAAAATCAGATTTTTCACTGCTGTACATGAAAATCTGTCAAAGACTACTTAGGGGTCATATTCAGGTGACCTATGTTATTACTAAAATCTCTAATTTTATCAGCCATTGAGGTGAAATCTTGTTGGTTTTTTTTTATAGCTTTTCTGAGCCTGAACGATATGACTGAAAGTTGTATTTCCTTGAGCTAATTCGAGAGTAACCAGAAGTGACCCCTGATCGGTCGCTGTCAGATCGTCACTTGGGTCGGTGAACGATCCGATTTTTAGTAAGACTCATGGTTCCAAAGTAACCATCTTTTCTGATTTATCAAGCATACATGTAAGTACATTCAAAAATATAATAATAGAAGTTCAAATCAAAATGTTATAATGACTCATACAATGCTTATTAAAACATATTTGTACTTTTTCCAGCCCAAATTTGATTTCTTGTCAAATTATAAAAATCCATGTTTCATAAAAAAAGAAGCGACAAGGGGTACACATATGAATGTCAGTGATGGAAAATGGAATGGAATGCCTCAGGATGCAAATAACATCAAAATATATAACGCTGGTCGTGGTTTCAACCCGAGCATAAAACTGTCAAGTGACCCCCAGCTACCTGCTGGGAGTGAGGCACATCAAAAGGAATATGAAGGAATCAACAGAACAAAATACTCTGGCGGCCATTTGTATTGTCTTCCATACTTTCTCATCGCTGGATTTCCTAAATGCGGGACAACAGATCTCTGGCAGAGGATGCTACAACATCCGGATATTGTGGTACATCCAACAGAAAAGGAGCCGATGTTTTTCGACAACAGAAGATTCTGTAAGTTTAAGTTTCTGTTAAGATAAACAAATACAACTTCTTCATATACTTTAAATTAAACAAACAAACTTAGACAATAGCACAGTGCATTCAATGTTTTCGTAAACTATATTTCTTGTTTATGCAATATTTTCTCGGAAATATCATCTAAAGCATTGAGTAATTGGAAACTCGTTCTCTCTCTCTCTCTCTCTCTCTCTCTCTCTCTCTCTCTCTCTCTCTCTCTCTCCAGTTGCCTTTCTGCTTTCTTCTGTTTTCATCGCTGCTTACAACTCGTACGTAAATATTCTTTTCTTACACAATAACGGGTTCGAAATACCAAGATGAAAAAGATGTAATTCAATATATTCCAAATGGCTTTAGAGAACATACAAAGGATGGTATTCCAGTGTAAACTGTACTAGATCTGCTAGAAATAATTACCGTATTTCGCCAAGGTCAAGATATTTATTAAGGTTGAACCCATAAACTGTATTCAGATAGGAAACTAGATATCGCAGATAAAAAGCGATGTTTATAACCTAGATACAGGGACAGTTAGGTCTTCTTTGACGCATTATGTAGACCAATGAACATATATGTAATATCTGAAGGAACATCTGAATATTTTTGTTATATCCATGTAATGACAAAAGTACAAAAAAGGAAACAACTTCAGAACGTATAGTATATTGTATTGCATATTTTAATGTATATTGTAATGCACCATGTATTGTATATCCTGAACTCTTACAATGCAACATTTACTTTACATTGTGTGTTGTTCGTCCGTTGATTCATTGAGGACCTCTCTAGTCATCCGAGGGTTGGAGGGGCTGGTTCTGTTCTGAACGTGCGCAGGTGGCTGATGTGACCAACCCTTGCAAGGAATGTTCGTTTGCATAAGGGACAGGTGATGAGTGGACATCTCCAGGAGGGTTGATGGCAAGTGCTTCTCTGGCTTGCCTCTTCGGCTATGCAGCTGCTGTCCCGCTAGATTCACACAACTTGGAACCTTTGTTGTGCTCAGAGGAACGCCAAGTGACTCGATCGCTTGCTGTTTGCTCCCAGGAATCAGGTTTTATGTTGAATGCTTTCAATGCAGTTTTCAGTTAGTCTTTGAAGTGTTTCTTCTGACCTCCGTCTCTGCTTTAGCTTGTCAAAGAAGAGTCGCTTTAGGCAGCGTGCAACATGTTTACGTAAAAACAGGTATATAAACTATGTTTTGGAGCGAGTTATTCAGTAGAAGTTGGGCTTTTAGAATATTAAGTTGTGTCTTTTTGAGTTATTATAAATTACCTTGTACTGGAAATTATGTCAATTCGTTTGGATCAAGAGGAATTATTTTGTTATGTATCTGGAAAAAAATTGTGCTTATATAAATTTTATTAACAAGGAACAACTTCATCAAATGACATCGTCTTCCATATTGGATACTTCGCTAAAATTCGAACTTAGAATTATTTGAACATTTTATTACCAGGACTTTTTGCAATTTCTCTAGTGGATAATATTTTGAATTATTTTTGGATTAATTTTGGAATTGATCTTAAAACCGTAAGTTTAGTTCTCTTTTCTGGAAAATATTTGTACTCAATAAATTGTTTATTAAGTTTTTACAAGCTTGTTATTTTCACTCTTTTTATGTTACTGTTTATTCGAGCCAAAGCACGTAACACAGGGTAGATGCAGCGGTTCACTACGTTGCGGTTTTTGCCGTTGACGGTTATGTTGTTTTTAATATTTAGCTTTCCTGGGGCAGGCTGATGCAGGACTTCAGTCTTTTCGGTACTGATGGTGAGACAAAAGCTTGTGCAGGAGTTGGGGAATATGTTAATGCTGTATTGCAGGTTCTCTTCTGATCAAGCATTGAGAGCATAGCCATCAGCAAAACAGAAATCCAAAAAAGGTATATGTCATGACCTTGGTTGTCGCCTAATGCCTCCTGGGATTGAATTGTTATCCATCTGTATGGTACCTGATGCCGACTCCAGCCTCTGTGTCTCTGAAAGCATTAGTCAGCATGGCGGAGAACAATATACTGAACAGTCTAAGTGCCAGAACACAACCCTGTTTGACACCATGTGTTACTGGGAATGGCTCAGATGTTTCTCCAGTTTCCTGGACTCGTTACTGCATACCATCGTTGAAATGTTGCAATATGGATATTCATTGTCTTAGACATCCGTACTTGGCCAATACCTTCCATACGTCTTCTCTGCTCATAGTATCAGGCCGGTGTCAAGTCGACGTTGGGGCCCCGAGTGGCCGAGTGGTCTAAAGCGCTCTCTGTTAGGGATCACTGCCATCTCACCTCTGTCTGCGTGGGTTCGAGTCTAAGATTTGGCTAATGTAGTTATGTGAGAAAGCTTGCCAGTAGCTTCTCGTGGGTCGCTGGTTCATTCCGGGTTCTTCCTCCACCAATAATACTGGCCGCCATGTATAGCCTATTGTGTGCTGAAAAATGGCGTTAAACCCCACAACTGCAACTACAAGTCGACGTTGATGGAAACGGTCGGCATCTTGCTATTGACATTTCTCTTGTAGGTGCCGCGCAGAACAAACCATGTCCGTGTTCCCACATTCTTTTCAGACTTCACAGTGGCTATCTAGCAGTAGTTCCCGGTCAACGTGTGTAGTGAGGCGGTTCTGTAGGATTCTGGCGAGTATCTTTCCTGCAATTGAGAGTAAGGATATAACCCCTTCATTGTAAACTTCAGCTGGAATCGATTCTGAATCAGATGCTTTGCCACTGGTGAGCAGACTATCGCTTTCTGTGTCTCACACAAGGTTTGAAGGTCATCCAGTGCTTCGTTGATGGCTAATTGGGGGAGACGACATATCGCTTCATCTTTGATCGATGAATGGCGATTCAGGATGCTATCAAAGTGTTCAGCCCATCTTTGAAGAAGCTTCATTTTGTCAGTAATTAGGCGTTCAAGTCTGAGTCGAGAAGGTGGGGTGGGGGTGGGGTGGGGGTGGGATGGGGGTGGGGGTGGGGTAATGATCCAGTTGATGTAGATCCATACACTTCTTTCAGAGCACTTAGCCAGCCAGAGGTGTTACCCCCTCCCATGACACTCCATACACCCCTTATACTTTAACTATACATTACATCCTAGCTGGACATTAAATAAATTAAAGTTAAATAAGTAAAATAAATAAAATGGTTAACCAGCGATATTTCAGTGTGTGATGTATATATATATATATATATATATATATATATATATATATATATATATATATATATATATATATATATATATATATATGTATATATATATATATATATATATATATATATATATATATATATATATATATATATATATATATATATATATATGTTTCAGTAAAATTAATAAGCTGAACCTGTGAAATAACCATTAACTGATGTCATTATGTGTTAAAGCACATTATGTCACTCCAACTAGTATAACAACAGTGGCTCAATTCTGAAAAGTAATATATTTGCGCAAAATGCACTGTTGTTAGCAGATTTTAAACGAATGCATTTAGAATTTTCCTTCATTAATCTTGCTTGTTTTTCTCTGTTGTGTTCTTAATAGACACCATCACATATTTGTTTGCGATATAGTGAATCGGTTGTTTCCATTTTCTGGCTTGTTTGTTTAAAGAGTAGAGGTCCAATCACATGTCATAAAGAGCGTGTGGATGTGTATCCATTGAGATTTGTTTTTAACAGCGATTTTGGTTTTCATCATAACCAGTTTGTAACGGAATAAACATTCATTATCGGTTTAACAGTCTTACATACTGAAGAAATTCGCTTATGTTAGGACACCTGAAGAAAACATCAATAGTTAGAACTGTAATGAAACTTGTTACTCACATTTATAGAAGGAGTCAATGATTTACTCTAAGTGATATTGTTAAATATGCTGACATTACTGTTTTTGAAGAAACGTATGAAAATATTGTAGAAATATTAATGCTTTTTAAACAAATGTTTATAATGAAGTTAATTTTTTTAAAGTTTTCATTTGCATTGCCATTCGTATTTTCATCTGTCAGATTACTTTCTTATTTGTCAATATGACATTAATTTACTGCACTAATCTATTTTCCATATTTAAAGTTAATAATAATAATAATATTTAATAAAAATATAACTGATACAAATCCAGATAAATATGGCTTGAGTTGAGGGACTGAGAAGGAAATAATACACAATAACAGCCTAATAAGGGATCAGCAATACTAATAGTCTTGGTGTTGGCCCCTTAGCGTGTGTGAGAGATCTGGATTGTTAACAAAGCTTTAAAACAAAGTCCGTCATACTACTGCTGTGCCTGCAGTGTGGCAATTTATTGTGATGTCTAGCATGCAGCATCATGTCCCACCCAGTAAAATTATCCTAACAACAGGCCGATCAGTCTTAACACTAACCTATTAATGCTTAGCGCCTTGCGAGGCAGCTGATAGTACCATTTTGATAAGTCTTTGGTATGATTCTGTCAGGTTTGAACGCGCGTTTTCTTACATCTGAGGCGGACGCCTTAACCACTTAGGCAATCGGAGCAATTTGGCCCATTAATATCTTGAAAGAATACATTTGCTCTATTTTACAGAAAACAGGAAAATGCTAATCATTAATTAGTTGAAGCAAAATTCTCTTAATATAAAGAAAAAGAAATGCAAATCATGTTTGCAAAGAAAATTCAAGCCTACTTTCGCTCATTCCCCACCGCTGAAAACAAAAGTAGAAAAGTTAAACGGCCGATTCCTCATTCTTCTCGGAAAGGCGATTTGTTCATTCTCATTTCCATTTTCTCACAGGACATCAGTATAAATCGACACATATATGTTCAAAATTATTACTGGACTCGACCGTATAGTTAAAACGGTGTCCATCTTTGGTAACATTATCGTAGGTTTAATTGAAAACATGTTATTTATGTTAATTCCTGTCATCTGCTGGACGTGAGTGATAGCTTTCCGTGGGTCGGTGGTTACTTATCGGGATTTTCACGGATTATTTATCAATCAGTTCTACAGGCCGACTAAAAAAAAGGCGTTATGAATACCACATATTGTTGTTGTAGGGTTTAACGCCATTTTTTAGTACACGATAGACTGACTATACATGGCGGCCAGGATTAATGGTGGAGAAAGGACCTGGGAAAACCCCGGAAAAGAACGACCGACCTACGAGACGCTACTGGCAAGCTTTTCCACATAGCAACATTAGCCGAATCAGAGATTCGAACACACGCAGACAGAGGTGAGATGGCAGTGATCAGTAACGGAGAGCTCTTTAGACCACTCGGCCACTCGGGGCCCAACGACTACATGTAAATAATGTTGAAAGGATAAGCATTGACTCCAAAGTTTATTTCAGTCATGTCTGTTAATGTTACTGCTTGATGTTGGTGTGAATTATTTTAGCTGGTCGAAAACACAACATACATTGCCGATAGTTTAAAAATATATTGTTGATAGAAACGCTATATGAACAAGATAATTAGATTGAACAATGAGTTGGCTATATACATGCAGATTAAATTAATACTATAGCACGTACATAAAACAGCTATAATTCAATAGAGCAGGTACGTAAAAGACTAAAGTCGGATATTAAATACAATGAAACCCACATGAATAATAATACATCATAGATATTTGCCTAAGGTAGTGTACATGCAACGGCAAGTAAATTTTCAGTTTTGTATAATAAAAAAGGAAACATCAAAATGTATGTATCCACCAAGAATGACGAACGCTTATAACTATAAACTATATTTAATGCAGTCCTGGCCGTCTTACGGTTCGGACATATTGAAAATTGAAAAGTCTTATATATTAGACTAAACTAAGAAAATTGCTTTTAAATATTAAAACTTAATATCCGATTTCAGCATAGGACGGAACATTAGAAATTAATTAATTCCAGTAAATTATTATAAACTCTCTTTGCATATGTTCATTTAAACGGGCATACTCATCATCCTATTCAAATAACATTGCCTGAAATGTTGTAAAAACCGGATAATTGATTCCAATATTTTATGGAATTTAATATATCTTATCACTAATTTTCACTTAATATTGTCTAAGGTAAGACGGATATTTCTCACAAACGTTGTATGATCTTAATTGTTTCACCCTATTTTCTTGTTTATAAGCATTTTGCCTTTTCAAGGTTGTAAAATTGGCTTAATGAATGCGTGTTATCGCACAAAAATGTTCCGACCAAGTCAATAATGTTGAGAATCTCGTGGGCATTATGTGGACTCAGCCGTGTTAATTAATGTAATAAACGATGAGAAATCAGCTGATTCATATCTTCATTCAATGAAAAGTTGTGTTATGACTTTTAATTTGAGACTCACAATGGTTTTCTAGCTACCACTTGCTGTTTACAATAATATCCTAACCAAAAGGTTCAATATCTAGTGTAATTCATGTGGGATAACGTCATAATACTTACCGATTCATGCATGCAATAGAATAACGTCATAATACTTACCGATTCATGCATGCAATAGAATAACGTCATAATACTTACCGATTCATGCATGCAATAGAATAACGTCATAATACTTACCGATTCATGCATGCAATAGAATAACGTCATAATACTTACCGATTCATGCATGCAATAGAATAACGTCATAATACTTACCGATTCATGCATGCAATAGAATAACGTTATAATACTTACCGATTCATGCATGCAATAGAATAACGTCATAATACATACTGAGTCGTGCATGCAATAGAATATCTTATTTTATGCTCAGCAGTGAATTACTTGATTTTCTAGTTAAAATAATATTGATATTTCACTGCAGTGAAAAAATAACAAGTGAAAAAATAACAGTGAAAAAATAACAATATTTTTTCACTACAGGAACTACATTTTTGGGTCAGAACATACTTAATTCCCTTTTATTTGCTATATAAATTTATGTGAGCATAAAATAAAAAGAATATTTGCTTGAAACGAGTGAATAACGGATACATTTCATCTCTTGGATAAAAAACTCTAGTATTTTCACTCGTGGCTTCGCCACTCGTGAAAATACTGAGTTTTTCATCTACTCGATGAAATATATCCGTTATTCACTCGTTTCAAGCAAATATCCTCTATTTATTTTATGCTCAGCAGTGAATTATTTGATTTTCTAGTTAAAATAATATTGATATTTCACTGCAGTGAAAAAATAACAGTGAAAAAATAACAGTGAAAAAATAACAATATTTTTTCACTACAGAAACTACATTTTTGGGTCACAATATTTGCTTGAAACGAGTGAATAAACGAGTGAAAGAGCATATTTGAGGTAGCCAACGTATGTGAGCATAAAATAAAAAGAATATTTGCTTGAAACGAGTGAATAACGGATACATTTCATCTCTTGGATAAAAAAAACTCTAGTATTTTCATCCACTCGATGAAATATATCCGTTATTCACTCGTTTCAAGCAAATATCCTCTATTTCATAATACATACCGAGTCGTGCATGCAGTAGGAAAAAATCATAATACATACTGTGTCGTGCATGCAGTAAAATAGCGGCATAATACATACCGAGTCGTGCAAGCAGTAGGAAAAAATCATAATACATACTGTGTCGTGCATGCAGTAAAATAGCGTCATAATACATACTGTCGTGCATGCAATAGAATAACGTCATAATACATACTGACTTGTGCATGCAATATTTTAGGGTAGTAGATCGCGATACGTGTGAAATCTGCAACTGAATAATCTCTTTATAGTTCAATTATGAATTACATTTCAATTTGGTCGGTTTTACTATTCCGACACTAATTTGTTTAGATAATTAGAGTCGCAAGGGGAAACGAAAATGTATTTGAAGGATATCATGTAACACTGCATGTAAAATATTTAATTTCGAAACTATCTCTAATGAGAAAAAGAAAATAATTTACTTAGGAATTGAAGCAAATGTTCTAATGTTCTTTGTAATATACAATTGTCCTGCCAGACCATTTGTAAAGAAATAAAAATATTTAATAATAGGCGTTGAGAAACTTTGAAGACTGACATTAAAACTTGAAGAGTGTTATTAAAACTTGAAGACTCATTAAAACATAAATATTGCCATTAAAACTTGAATATTGCCATTAAAACTTGAATATTGCCATTAAAACTTGAAGATTGTCATTAAAACTTGAAGACTCATTAAAACTTGAATATTGCCATTAAAACTTTAATATTGACATTAAAACTTGAATATTACCATCAAAACTTGAATATTGCCATTAAAACTTGAAGATTGTCATTAAAACTTGAAGACTCATTAAAACTTGAATATTGCCATTAAAACTTTAATATTGACATTAAAACTTGAATATTACCATCAAAACTTGAATATTGCCATTAAAACTTGAATATTTCCATTAAAACTTGAAGACTCATTAAATTTGAATATTGCCATCAAAACTTAAAGACTGCTATTAAAACTTGAATATTGCCATTAAACCTTGAAGACTGCCCTTAAAACATCAAAACTGCCATTAAAACTTGAATATTGCCATTAAAACTTGAATATTGCCATTAAAACCTGAGGGCTGCCATTAAAACTTGAAGATTGCCATTAAAACATGAATATTGCCATTAAAACTTGAATATTGCCATTAAAAGTTGAATGTTGCCATTAAAAGATTAATATTGCCATTAAAACTTAAAGACTGCCATTAAAACTTGAATATTGCTATTAAAACTTGAATATTGCCATTAAAACTTGAAAACTTGAATAATGCCATTAAAACTTGAATATTGCCATTAAAACTTAAATATTGCCATTAAAACTTGATTGCCTTTATTGTTCAAATAATGAAGATGATACTTTTTTAATTTGCAGATAATGACACCCCAACAATTAGTCCGCCGGTATCACGAACAGGTGTGCATCCAGACTGATATCTACAGTATGGTTACCGTCAACGATCACAGAAACGAAGTGTTATACATGCATACATACATACATACATACATACATACATACATACATACATACATACATACATACATACATACATACAAACAAACATACATACATACATTCATACATACATACATACATTCATACATACATACATACAAACATACATACATACATACATACATACATACATACATACATACATACATACATTCATACATATATATATATATATATATATATATATATATATATATATATATATATATATATATATATATATATATATATATATATATATATATATATATATGTATATATATGTGTGTGTGTGTATAGGGTTTCCTGGGAGGGGGTAATACGTCTGGCTGGCTAAGCAGTCGTACTTGGGTAGCTCGCCTATCTTTGGTCCCCATTTGGCACTCAGTTTTCACCTGTGGCTCCAAGAACATGTGGCATGAGAAGCGGCCACATCCTAGAAAACGGCATCGAATGGTCGGCTAAATCAGTCTTAGGGTAGCCGACGGGTCTTAAACCCTCGGTGAGTTAAGCCTTTTATACATGTGTTTCGACATGTGAATTCTGGATTCGGCAGCCTGTGCGGAGGAACTACCAGCTGGTCAACGGGCAGAAAGGAGATTTCTTATTCGCTGATGACTGTGCCCTCAATTCAGACTCAGAAGCCGACCTGGAATGCAGCTTCGACAAGTACGCCAGCTCCTGCACAAGCTTTGGTTTCACCATCAGTACCAAGAAGACTGAAGCCCTGCTTGAACCGGCCATTGGAAAGCCCATTGTTGATCGCAACATCACCGTTTACGGCCGAAACCTCGACGTAATAAACCGCTTATCCTACCGTGGCAGCCCACTGTCACAGAGCGTAATTATTGACGACGAGGTGAACCTTCGCGTTTTCAGAGCCAGTGCCACTTTCGGCAGATTGTTTACCAACGTCTGGAATAGAAGAGGCATCCGTATCCAGACCAAACTAAAGGCAGTTGTGCTCCCCACACTACTTTACGCATGCAAAACGTGGATGGTATACCAACGCCACGCCAGGAAGCTGAACCACTTTCACACCAAAAGTCTCAGGAAAATCCTGAACATCAAGTGGCAGGACAAGGTTCCAGACATTGAGGTACTCGCCCAAGCAAGTCTCCCCAGCATCCACACCATCTTGATGCATTGTCAGCTACGCTGGGCGGAACATGTTGTACTCATGCCAGACCATCGGCTGCCTAAAAGACTCTTCTATGGCGAGCTACAGCAAGGACAGCAATGTCACGGAATTCAGAAGAAACGCCTCAGAGACAATGTGAAAGCTGCATTGAAAGCATTCAACATAAACCCTGCGTCCTGGGAGCAAGGGGTCTATTCATTTGGCGTTCGTCTGTGCACAAAGACTCCAGGCTGTAAGAATCTAGCAGGACAGCAGCCGCAGAATTGAAGAGGCAAGCTAAACAATCATGTGCCCATCAACCCTCCTGGCGAAGTCACACTCATCCCACTCATCCCCTGATCTTTATGCAAAGCGAACATTTTGTGAAGGGCTGTGCTCATCAGCCATTTGCGTACACACAGACAAGAAACAGCCCCTCAAACTCTCGAACGAATAGAGAGGTCCTCGTTGAATCGACGGACGAACAACTCTCTCTCTCTCTCTCTCTCTCTCTCTCTCTCTCTCTCTCTCTCACACACACACACACACACACACACACACACACTGGTCTAATATGATTCTATTTTTAATTTGATAACTTTTCATCTTTCAGAGAAAGACGGCACATGGTTATTGGAGACTTACCTGGAATTTTTCTCAGAGCCAACAACCTACATTGAAAAGCATTTCGATACGAGAAATGGGAAACCTTACTATCATAAAGTTACAGGTTAGAATTTTGTGGGGAAATTTCAAAAGTCCTCGACATTTTTAATTTATTAGAGGCATAAAACACATCATGAGTAGTAGCAAAATAATAAAATTCTCATGTTTTGCATAGATGCTTGGAGATAATTCCTTCGTCTGACACATTAAATTAGTTTTCAAATATTTTTATTATACAAAATTTAGAACTACTACCAATTCTACTCCCAGGTTTTGTATATCTGGTATTTGCAAATAAGCGTATGATCACCACGAATTAGGAACGCGTAACCGTGCCACTGAGAAACAGTGGAGTGTTCCCATAAGGGGTGATATAGAAGGATGACACATTATGCGAAGTGCCTATTTTACTACCACTTACCTTAAAGATTATGTTTTTTTGTTCTAGAATTGTTGGCATTTTGGTAATGATCCTGAAGACGGAGATAGGTTCAGAGATTGCAGGGGTGGATAGGATTAGGAAGTTTTTGCAAAATTACATTGACTTTCTTATTTAGTTTATATTTTTGTAAATGTAAACGTTATATGTTATTTCTTGAAGGTGAAGGTTCCTCCAATACCATGCCGATAAATGACGAATGGTTCCAACTGCCTGAAAACTCAAACCTCATGGAACCGAAATACACGAACGCCGATCACGTACGCCACTTAATACCTCAAATCAAAATTATCGTCATGATTAGAGACCCTGTCGAAAGGTACTTATGACAGACTGTAACATTTTCTAGTAAAGTTATAATAAAATAATATTACACTTTTTAAATCTGACAATTATGCTAATGGTCCAGTAAACTTATACTAAAAGTATTCAAATGCAGTATACATATATGAAGAAAATTGCGTTGAATTATTTTCAGAACATTTGTGGTATTTTAGACCATTTGTATTTAATAGAAATTTTATGCCTGCATCGATTGCTTTCTTCTTGCGTTTTTTTATATAGAAAATCTAGATTATTATGATAATATGCAACTCATGTCGACGATATTAAACTTAGCTTCAATTTGGCCGTTGCTTATGCTCAAGTCGAGTCACAACCAACATTTACACAGCTTAGCATGAGATGTGAGAAAAGTTGCTAAATATTTAAAGCACGTTGTTCACTGACATTAAAGATATAAATTAAAATTTAGAAGTACTAAATCAAACATTTATTTATTTAGATAAAAAAATTTTTGCACGTTCTGTCAAAATCATCACCATATTATCAGTAACAAAATGCAAAGTCTATGAAATATAATATCTTAACTAGTTGTGCACATGTTGTCTTTGCAGCATGTTAATATATATTCAGCATGTTAATATATACTCAGCATGTTAATACATATTTAGATTCTACCAACATTGTAATATTGCATAATAGCTAATTTTCTTGAAGTATTCCAGTGTGATCAGGACGCATAAATTTTAAAATGCCTAAATAGCAATAAGCGACTGCAGTAGTACTTTGAAAATTGAAAATTATTACCGAACGAATTAATTAATTATTAATTAATTAATTATTAATTACCAAAATACCAATTGCTAATGCCAGTTTTTGAAGTCAAGAAAGCACAGCACGTTAGGTAGTTTTAGGAATTATTCCCCATATGAACTTGGCTGCTGGATGGGTGGCAGAGTCGACAGTCCACTTCTACCAAATGAGAGCCATAAAAGCACAACATTTGTAAACGGAAATACTTTCTGTTTACAATTAAATAGTTACAGTTACACAATGGAAATACGTCGTCCCAAGACCCCCTCCCCCTCCCACGGTTCCATCTCAATGACATTTTATCTGGTTGCTGTCATAAACGGAACCCACACCCGAATTTGCGGATGGTATTTGTGTTCCGTGAAGTTGACTGAATCCTTTGCCTATTCCAGACTGCTTTCAGGGCATCTATACTTCAGTGAAAGGTACAAGTACGACATTAGTAAAGAGCTATTTCACAACTTAGTTGTAGATGCTGTGAATAAATTTAAAAACTGCTTGAAATACAACACTGAACGAGGATGTGCCTATGACAAATCCATCACAACAATTAAGGTAACTTTTACGTATGTATGTATGTATGTATGTATGTATGTATGTATGTATGTATGTGTGTGTGTGTGTGTGTGTGTGTGTGTGTGTGTGTGTGTGTGTGCGTGCGTGCGTGCGTGCGTGCGTGCGTGCGTGCGTGTATGTATGTTGTAGAGGTTTCCCGTTATTTAGGTTGGGGTTGTATCATTTTAAATTATTACAGAAGACCCACCCTGGCTCAGTTTTGTCAAAAATTGAAGTAGTGATAGAGAGATACAAAGCTCCGAGCCCCCAGTAAGCGGTGCGGACAGTAGTCTCATAGATTTTCCACCTGTCCTGTGTTTCTACTCTCATCTGTATTATGCGTCTCTGGACTGGTACTCCAGTTCCCTCCAGTCCCTCTAACGTCTGCCTCCGTTCTTCCTTTATCTTTGTCTCCCATAGACTCGGGACCAACTTCACTAGGGTATTTCCCTCTGTCTCATACAGTTCCTCTGTTTTATATATGCTTCCTGTACTGAAGCTCCTGGTAATTCTAAAATAACAAGTTTCCCGCCAATTTCGAATGATGTCAGAGTAGCTTATCTTCCCTTATAATTCCCAACGATGGTTTAGCGACTACTGCCTTTGCTTCTCAAGATAATAGATTTAAGATTCTGATATGACAACGCCTTGCTCAATTCTGAGTGGATGTTGATTCACATAATTGGCGGACACTGCCCTTCTCCAACAGTCTGTCAAGGCTGGATTTACGACCCCGACTTGATTTTCCTTTGATCAGAACACAGGATTTCATCACGTACCTGTGAATCATGTTTTGTGATGTAACTGGCTTGGCAAATATAAGGTGCTAGATATAACTGGCTTGACACCTCATTGTTTGCAGAACTGACCTTCGTACATTTTATGTCGCGAAATTATTAGCCTCAGGGTCTAGAACATACAAGTTGCAATTTCGTTATCTATCTATCTATCTATCTATCTATCTATCTATCTATCTATCTATCTATCTATCTATCTCTCTCTCTCTCTCTCTCTCTCTCTCTCTCTCTCTCTCTCTCTATATATATATATATATATATATATATATATATATATATATATATATATATATATATATATATATAATGGTGAAATATGCAATCCATATCATAGTTACTAATTCTACAAAGGACTAGTGATCTTACTAAAATATATTTACTACATCGTCATAATTCTAATAATAAAAATACGATTTTTGTTCAGTCTCGTTGTTTATAGTTGTAATATCACGAAAAAACGCATGATATTCCCTACTTTTATCTTGGCAATAAATGTTTTATTCAAGTGTACGAACTTGAATAAATTCTATCAAGTAATGAAACTATCTTTATAGGTCAAAAACTACTACTACTACTATGTCAGTAATATAGAGCAAATTTAGCTTTTCAATAAATATTTCAAGAGAAGAACTATGGTACACGAAATATCGTTTATACTAGAGAATTAAAACATATTGAAAGTCACATACCAGTAGTCATAATTTACCCTGTGTATCGCAGAATCGGATACGTGTTGGGCTGTATGCTGTCCATATTGCAGACTGGTTTCGAGTTTTTCCTCGCCATCAGTTTTTATTTTTGAAAACGGAGGATTACATAAAAGATGTCAGGGGTACTCTGCTCAAAGTATTCGACTTTCTGCAACTTGGTAAGTTCCGATTGAGTGAATTCTTTATAAAACTCATTCAACTTACATATATTTGTATTCTTTCAACGCTGTTGTTATTTTTCAATCGGAATAATTATTCTTTGCAATCGCATGGCATATTGGAGACATATAACTATATCTGTATCAGTTTATTGCAATCGAGTAAAGTAATCCAATATTCTGTTGGTGAATCAGAAGGTGATGGATATATGCAAATAATAAATGCTTCCGTTTTTCTAAATTAAAGCGATCCGCTTATTTGTATTGTCAACTTCTTAAACAAAATCTGTTTGTAAGGAATATTGGAATCTGCAACAAAAACTATTTACTTTACGAATTCATGTAAGCTTGATCTTTACAAAGTGTGTATACTCATTGTTCCCACTATGAAAATGAAGTCATATGGACAACGTTCTTTGGAATCAAAGGGCCAAGCAACGTGGAACGAATTGCCCATTGCAATTAGACACAAAGACACAGTGATTCCTTTCAAGAGTGCTCTTAAAACTCACCTTTGTCGACTGCAAGAACAAACTTAAAGACCTAATAATGTTTCGCGCCTTAAAGTTTTCCAGCATTTTTTATGTTTTCCAATTTCATGTTTTTTGTTTTTTTCTGTAGTTATACCATTATAGATGTTGTAAAGCGCTTAGAGTTTCTAAAGATTACGCGCTATACAGTCATAATTATTATTATTATTATTATTATTATTATTATTATTATTATTATTATTATTATTATTATCATTATTATTATTATTATTATTATTAATATTATTATTATTATTATTATTATTAATATTATTATTATTATTATTATTATTAATATTATTATTATTATTATTACTCCTTATAATGAAAAAGAAGTAAATAATTGCATCATATAATTCAGTTTGTCTAGTGAAATTAACATAATTATTTCTGAATGTTTTACACTTTATATACAATAGAGCAATTAGAACTCTGAAATATCAAGAAATATAAATAATTTATCACCACACTCATTCGTATTAAGTGGAGGCTGCTTATTTTCCTTTCAAATCAGATTACAATTCCAGCAGGAAGGCTTGTCAAACCATAAACAGAGAAAAAAGAGCGCTGTGAACGGAGTATCGGTTATTTTTCAGCTCTATATCTAACTATCAAGACTTAATTTTCAAAATGCTCCTTTAAAATACACATGTGGCATATTTTGCAAATAATTTGAAATTTGTCTGGCGGATTAAATAATGTTCCTTACATTGTAAATGATCGAGGTCGCATGATTATTAGCTGTTTATGACTACATTTGCCTATGTCGACGTAATGCTTTAAAATATTCAACAAATATAATTTACTTTTTGAACATAAAATGATAATTGAAAGGGAAGAAGCAGAAATCTGCAGAATAGCTGAAACTCGTTGGGTTGTCTTTTGACCAAACATATGATCACAATCAAAAACGATATAGAGAGAATATTTTACGAATAAATTATCGATAAATATGTTGGCTTCATTATCGTAAAGATTTAGTCTTTGACTGTGTATGCTGTAAGGCAAAAAACGTGAATAGGGTGTTAAAGCTTCGTTTGATTGCCGAACTATTAATTCTTATTAATTATTATCACGTATATGTGAACGTGAAGTAACAGTTGCACGTCAGGCATGACCTATATTCTCCTTCTTAGAATATTATTTTGTAACATGACAAACAACATGGATCCACTGTTATGCTTAAACATATATATTTTTCTATTTATTCCTGGTACAGGATTTTATCTAATTGTTTAAATTTTTATTCACGGCCGTAGTGTGTAAAGGATATCTTTATTTCGGTTTGCCTACGTGACTTGAATCTGTTAAAATCATAATAGAGCATATGATCTTTAAACAGACACGTGTGGTGGCAATTATTATTAATAATCTTTATAAATAGCGCTTATGGCTTAATTTCTCAGAGGTGATAGTGTTACAGCGTTTCTAGAATTATTATGTAACTTTCCGTTGGTTGGGCTAAGTAACAGGAATAGCCCAAAGCGATGCAAAAAGAGTAGTGTATTCTATCACATGGCTCCGATTTCGAAATTCAGTCGCAATATGCGGTGTATTTAAGGAGAGAATTACGCAATCAGCTTCATTCCATTTTTGTTGCCATTCACGCAAAGTATGTTCCTGTTTTATATATGCAGACGTGATTTATGTTGCATTTAAATATTATTTTGAGGGAGACAAAACATTTGTTTGTAACTATTCGGTGAAAATGGAAAATGCTCATTATTTGGACTATACTCTTATCCTGAAACTGTTTATATTATTCAGAGGAATTCTGGAATAAAGCTATCTTGACAACGTCACGATTCTAAAAGGACCCTTACATTTCCGATTTTGAACTTTATACGGAACTTCATTTATCGGACCGCTGTAGTGACCTAGTGGTTAGAGCATCCGCCTCGGATGCGGGAGGTCGTGGGTTCGATCCCAGGCAGAATCATAAAAGAGACTAATAAAACTGGTACCAGCAGCTGCCTCGCTTGGCGCTGAGCATTAAGAAATTAGTGTTAGGATTGGTCGGCATGGTATCAGAATAATGTGACTGGGTGGGACAGCATGCTACATGTCTGCGGCATGATCCCCAGTGCTAGACATTACTATCAACTGTCACAATGCAGACATCGTAACGATGGGACTGATCTTTATTTTTACAGCTACGTTAAAAATCCAAGTCACACACACACACACACACACACACACACACACACACACACACTCATTCATTTATAACTTTCATAGACTGTATAATGGCTAGACTGGAGTCACTTGATAATAATGTAAGTTCATCTCACAGTTTCATTTATAACTTTGATAATTAAATTATTTTTACGTTTATTTAAACTTGTTTTTATTGATTTTCTTTTCTCATACATGGTTTGTGACCTTAGAGTTGTATCACCACATCCCTCTTGGATTCTGAAACAATGAAAGATCATACTATTTCTTAGACATGTCCAGCTGTAATTAGTAATAAAATAGCTAACTTCCTATAATTTTCCATTTTCAAAATTGTTTATGAAAAAGGATAACGAACTAAATTCCTGAATTCCCAAAATACCATTCAGTTCATATTTTGTTTTGAAATGTTCCCCATGACTGATCAGAAGAAAGCAGTAAAACGTTATCGCGTTGGACACATGTCAAGCCACACAGTTACGGTACAATGCTCCAACCGGTGTGGGAGGAGTAGAAATGACGACGACACTTACCACAATGTCACATTTCTTTATATATTTCAAGAAAGGTTCCTCAATATGGGTCAGAAGAAAAAAATAATAAAGCAACCTAACTACCTATTCACACCAGCTGCATACCTACACCTACAACATTAGAGCACAATCCTTAAGCCAATATGGGAAGAAACCGACGAGGAACTGATTTCCCCCAAATAACGATGTTTTGACAATGATTCAGTCAGTGTCCCGAAAAAATGGACCAGATATAAAAAAAAACCCTATTAGGATGTGGAATTCTCCCTCCAAGGAACTCAAAGCTCCTTTAGACAATGTCTTAAGAAATATCTCACAAAATGTGTCAGAGATAATCGAAACCAACTTATATTGAGCATCTACACCCACCACATATACAGCCGCCGATAAAATTTTCTTAAAGTCTTATAACTGAAGCGACGGCAACCTTCGTCAAGGACGGACGGATAGCCAGACAGATCCACGGAGAGACTGACGTACAGGGGCAGGGACAATGTTCAAGTAAATATAGGCGTTTCCAAAATTGCGATGGATATCATTTCGTTTCGAGGATGCCTAAATGGTATCATGTACTGATGGTAACTAATGTGACAAGTACCTTACTGTATCAAACATTATTCTGCAAAATTTTGTTTGTAATCAAAGGCGTCAAGTTGCTTCTCTTTGGAATAATGTATTTAACATGTCTCATTTTACCGCCTTTCTGACTCAGCCAAATTTGATTTTCTTAAAGTCAAGAGAATTCTGTTGTGCCATGAGACTTTTATTCTGTTATTACGAATAGAAGAAAGCCTACCGTTACTAACATCGATCTTTTTAAAAATTGTGTTACACAATTTAATTTAATTAAAATAATCTCTTTAAATTCATATCGACATACTTTACAAATGTTTCTTTAATTTTTTTCTCTTTTTTATTCAGAGTTTCCGCCTCTACGATCTCTGAGTAGTATGCTATCCAAAGAGAAAATGAACCGAAGAACAAAGACATTTGCCATGTTACCGGCTACACGAAAACTACTGCAAGACTTCTATCGGCCATACAACGACAGGCTGTGGACATTACTTGGTGATAGAAGCTTTCATTACACCTATCCATAAACAGATAGTTTCAAATGAATATTTTTTTTATTAATTTAAATGTATGAAACATGTGTAACAATATTTTAGCCTTAAGCGCGAAAAGTGTAAAACTATTGAATAATTACATGCGTTTAATGGTAAGATTAATTTCTCAATAAAAACATTGAGAGTTGTAAAAAGGTGCATGATACGACTGTCAAATGCTTTCGGATGAGTCAGATATTATACCCGTGTCCTGCCATGTCATGTGACCCATGCCATTATCCTACATGTGGTGCTAAATCATCAAAAAGGAAATGAGTATAGGAAACGTTATGTCATGAATGAATTAATAGAGAGTATATGTTGATATTTTTGAAAATGTATTTTTTGCAGCTTTGGGAAAAGTCAGTCAAACCTGACATCATGTAATGTCTATATGTATACACACAATATACGTTGCCCAATATATCATGCCATGTGTATGTGATATTATACAAGCATTACACATACTTGGCTAATACCTAATATGTAATGATTATCCACAGAATAACCGATGTAATGTCTTACATAATGCATACATTACAGATTCACCAATCTGCCATGTCTGCAACTATACTGATATTAAACATTGCCCAAAACATCAAGACCTGTCTACAATTATACACTGCAAATTAGCCAGGAAATCATATCAAGACCTGTCTACAATTATACACTGCACATTTAGCCAGGAAACCATATCGTCTCTACATCTACAGACAAACTACACAACAGAAAAAACACCGTGTCGTGTTTCAATTATAGATACACTTTACACTGGTAAGGACATCATTTTGTGTATATAATTACCGATACACTATAAACGTTCAAAGATATTTTGTGTTTATAATTAGAGATACACTGTATAATAGTAAAGACTTCATTTTGTGTCTATAATTATTGATACACTAGATACATACATAATTTTGTGTCTATAATTAGAGATACACTGCACGTTGGCCCAAACATCATGCTGCCTGTACAACTACAGATACACGCCACAATGCGCCAAGAAAAATCGATATGTTGATGCATATATATATATATATATATATATATATATATATATATATATATATATATATATCGCTCTCCCAAAATATAATCCCTTCAGCTTTCGGTGATGAAATTTTCGTGGATCACAGCATCTATGCTTTTTGGATCGTTCTTTAATATTTGTCTTCATATCATTGATAAACATATGAATTATACTTACATCGAGTGTGTGCTTTTCACAATACAGAGTTACACAATGGTGTCAAACTGTAAAGATTAATAACTGTTAGCTTATTGGGAAATAACAAAATGCAATCACTTTTCATTTTTTAATGTATTGTGGGATAGCTCAAATGGCGACGCATGCTCAATATATTTGTAAATTTTGCAAAACGTTCGGCTTTCATCATGCTACACATTTCCTGTCCTTGACTGACACAGAAGCTTTAGAGTCAGTTGAAGTTAGACAAAAACTTTAATATCACTTTAAGTTAGACAGAAGCTTTAATGTCACTTCAAGTTAGACATAATCTTTAATGTCACTTTAAGTTAGACAGAAGCTGCAATGTCACTTTACGTTAGACAGAAGCTTTAATGTCACTTTATGTTAGACAGAAGCTTTAATGTCACTTTAAGTTAGACAGAAGCTTTAATGTGATTTCAAGTTAGGCATAATCTTTAATGTCACTTTAAGTTAGACAGAAGCTTTAATATCACTTTACGTTAGACAGAAGCTTTAATGTCACTTTATGTTAGACAGATGCTTTAATGTCACTTTAATTTAGACAGAAGCTTTAATGTCACTTTAAGTTAGACAGAAGCTTTAATGTAGCTTCAAGTTAGACAGAAGCTGTAATGCCACTTTAAGTTAGAAGCTTTAATGTCACTTTAAGTTAGACAGTAACTTTCATGTACAGACGATTCTTAAAATCAGTTTCTGGTTATGTTGCATAAGTGTCCAAATTTGAATCGATTTAGGTCGAATACTTTTTCTTAGAGAAATATCGACGTAACCTGTTATATTTATTGTCGTTATTCTCGGTATCACAATATGCCCAGGTAATTATATCTTGGCAAAATACGGATGTATCAAGGCAAGAGTAAAGGCAAAATAACTTAGTGAGTAAAATAAGGTAATCGGCTCTTAATACATATATATATATATATATATATATATATATATATATATATATATATATATATATATATATATATATATATATATATATATATATATATATATATATATATATATATATTAATATATATATATATATATATAAATATATATATATATATATATATATATATATATATACACTCATAATACATATATATATATATATACATATATATATATATATATATATATATATATATATATATATATATATATATATATATATATATATATACATATATATATATATGTTCTTAACACATACATATACACTCTTAACACATACATATACATGTACACTTTTAATAAATACATATACACTCTTAATACATACATATACACTCTTGATAATACATACACACTCTTAATACATACATATACACTCTTAATACATACATATACACTCTTAATACATACATATACACTCTTAATACATACATATATACTCTTAATACATACATACACACTCTTAATACATACATATACACTCTTAATACATACATACACACTTTTAATACATACATATACACTCTTAATACCTACATATACACACTTAATACATACATACACACTCTAATACATACATATACACTCTTAATACATACATATACACTCTTAATACATATATACACACTCTTAATACATACATACACACTCTTAATACATACATACACACTCTTAATACATACATATACACTCTTAACACATACATATACACTCTTAATACATACATATACACTCTTAACACATACATATACACTCTTAATACATACATATACACTCTTAATACATACATACATACACACTCTTAATACATACATATACACTCTTAATACATACATACAAACTCTTAATACATACATACACACTCTTAATACATACATATACACTCTTAATACATACATATACATGTACACTCTTAATACATACATACACACTCTTAATACATACATACACACTCTTAATACATACATACACACTCTTAATACATACATATACACTCTTAACACATACATACACACTCTTAATACATACATATACACTCTTAACACATACATATACACTCTTAATACATACATATACACTCTTAACACATACATATACACTCTTAATACATACATATACACTCTTAATACATACATACACACTCTTAATACATACATATACACTCTTAATACATACATAGACACTCTTAATACATACATATACACTCTTAACACATACATATACACTCTTAATACATACATATACACTCTTAATACATACATACACACTCTTAATACATACATGCACACTCTTAATACATACATATACACTCTTAATACATACATACACACTCTTAATACATACATATACACTCTTAATACATACGTACATACTCTTAATACATACATACACACTCTTAATGCATACATACACACTCTTAATACATACATATACACTGTTAATACATACATACACGCAATACGTCATCATCTCGTCCACAGCACACACGTTTAAAGTTATTATTTGTCAGAGTATTGCAGTAAAGCTATTTCTGTGTATTTACCCTGCAGTCGTAATTATTTTGATATCATTGACTCACTTTTAATAAATGTTCTGTTCGTGTACCATGAGTAATTTTAATTTAATCCAAGCAGGAAAAATCTCGAACAATCCAGTGTGAGTGGCTTTTTATTTTAATATTTACATTCTTAAATTGAATCTGGTAAGATTAATTGTCCAGAGTCAAGCGCACAACGTCTATAAATACATGAGTTTAAGCATTTTATTGTTTATTTTATTTTCATTTTTACATTAATGCATTATATAGTTTTATGTTACAGGTACGGGTGTTGCTGAATTATTGAATTTATAAATATATAGCATTGTAAAAAGATGGTGCTGTTGATGTTCATTAATAAAGTCGGTTTGTGCACTTTCGGCCGCTTATTATTATTATTATTATTATTATTATTATTATTATTATTATTATTATTATCATTATTATTATTATTATTATTATTATTATTATTATTATTATTATTATTATTATTATTATTATTATTAATATTATTATTATCGGGTATCATTCAACAGTAACATTTTGCAAGCTATTTATTCCATTAAATTTTGTTCATTCTTATTACTCTTATATGCTAATCAGTTTTCCATAGCTACTCAGTTTAAACAACCGATGTATTTTCTATCTGTTAAGCACGACCCCTATGTATACGTGTTTTTCTTCTTTCTTGTATCACTATAGAGTTGAATTATCTGTAATTTATGATGCAGATAATTGGAATAGTCCCCATGGTTGTCTGCATTATCTTCAGTGGATTTTATTTGTCCCGTCAGTTCATTGTATCCTCACTGTCTTAGTGGCTAGGTCTCCTCACATTCTTAACGTAAAGATGATTTTGTAAGTGGTTTTTGTATTCATGCAAAATAAAAGCGATATTATATATTTGGGATGATGCTTACGCAGTCATTTTCATTATTTTTTCCAGAGTGCGAAATATGTAGGACAAAAAACATTTTATATTAAAATGAGAAGTAGAAAAAAAATATGATTCAATGAAATATTCATTTTTACCTAAGATGTTTCGACACTTTTCTAGTTTTAATGATACACTGTTCTTGTGATTGTCAGTTGATTTTGTGCTTTTGGATGTTTGTGATAGTTGTGTATTGGACTTTGTCAGTTGATTTTGTGCCTTTGATTCTTTGTGATGGTTGTGCATTGGACTTTGTCAGTTGACTGTGTGTCTTTTTGTTCTGTGTGATAGTTGTGTATTGGACTTTGTCAGTTGATTTTGTGCCTTTGGATGTTTGTGATAGTTGTGTAATGGACTTTGTCAGTTGATTTTGTGCCTTTGGTTCTTTGTGATAGTTGTGTATTGGACTTTGTCAGTTGATTAAGTGTCTTTTTGTTCTTTGTAATAGCTGTGTATTGGACTTTGTCAGTTGATTTTGTGCCTTTGGTTCTTTGTGATAGTTGTGTATTGGACTTTGTCAATTGACTTTGTGTCTTTTGTTCTTTGTGATAGTTGTGTATTGGACTTTGTCAGTTGACTGTGTGTCTTTTGTTCTTTGTGATAGTTGTGTATTGGATTTTGTCAGTTGATTTTGTGCCTTTGGTTCTTTGTGATAGTTGTGTATTGGACTTTGTTAGCTGATTTTGTGCCTTTGGTTCTTGTGATAGTTGTGTATTGGACTTTGTTAGTTGATTTTGTGCCTTTAGTTCTTTGTGATAGTTGTGTATTGGACTTTGTCAGTTGACTGTGGGTCTTTTGTTCTTTGTGATAGTTGTGTATTGGACTTTGTCAGTTGATTTTGTGCCTTTGGTTCTTTGTAATAGTTGTGTATTGGACTTTGTTAGTTGATTTTGTGCCTTTGGATCTTGTGATAGTTGTGTATTGGACTTTGTTAGTTGATTTTGTGCCTTTGGTTCTTTGTGATAGTTGTGTATTGGACTTTGTCAGTTGACTGTGGGTCTTTTGTTCTTTGTGATAGTTGTGTATTGGACTTTGTCAGTTGATTTTGTGCCTTTGGTTCTTTGTGATAGTTGTGTATTGGACTTTGTCAGTTGACTGTGGGTCTTTTGGACATTTTTGCTATATTTGCATTGAACTTTGTCATTGATTGTGGGCCTTTTGATGTTTGTTATTGTTGTGTATTGGAATTTTCATTTGTGTGCCTTTTGATGTTTGCAATAATTTTATATTGGGCTTTGTCAGTTGATTTTGTGCCGTTTGATTTGTGTATGTTTTAGTTTTGTGTTGGACTTTGTGAGTTGACTGTTTGCATTTGATGTTTGTTTCATTTATGTTATAGATTTTGTCAGCTGATTTTGCCTTTTGGTGCTTGTGATATCTTTGTATTGTAACTTTTGTTTTGACGTTATAATTTGACTTTGTGCCTCTTGTTGCTTGTGTAGTTTTGTATCTGAGTTTGTCATTAGACCATGTTTGATGTATAGAAAATTCAGAATGAATTATCTGCAATGGACATTCATTACTAGATATAACATCGGACTACTAGATATAGCATAAAACTACTAGATATAGCAGAGAACTACTAGATATAGCATAAAACTACTAGATATAACAGAGAACTACTAGATATAGCATACAACTACTATATATAACAGAGAACTACTAGATACAACATCAGACTACTCGATATAACATAGAACTAATAGATATAACTACAGATTACTAGATATAACATTTAACTACTAGATATCACATATAACTACTAGGTATAACATATAATTACTAGAGATATAAAAAAGAAAGATAAAATGTTAAAAGCTTCTGTATGTATGTATGTATGTATGTATGTATGTATGTATGTATGTATGTATGTATGTATGTATGTCTCTTTATATGTCTGTCTGTCTATCTATCTATCTATCTATCTATCTATCTATCTATCTATCTATCTATCTGTCTTATGTGTCTGTCTATATATCTATCTATCCTATTTATCTGTATGTATGTATGTATGTATGTATGTATGTATGTATGTATCTATGTATGTATGTATGTATGTATGTATGTATGTATGTATGTATGTATGTATGTATGTATATGTGTGTGTGTATGTATGTATGTATGTATGTATGTATGTATGTATGTATGCATGCATGCATGCATGCATGCATGCATGCATGCATGCATGTATGTATGTATGTATGTATGTATGTATGTATGTATGTATGTATGTATGTATGTATGTACTGAATATTCATGAACGTGTTCTATTCTTTCATATTATGTCATCAAGGATACGTGTGAAACGGGTCTTCATCATTGATGGTTTAAACGAAGAAGCCTTCTTGTTATCACCTTCCACAAATACAATGTTTACTATATCATTCCCGATGTGTCTTTTACGCTCAACCTAAAACGAAAGAAATTGAAAAGAATAATTAACAAAGCAAAACAGAGTGCCCATTTAATTTAAAACTATATATATAAATATATATATATATATATATATATATATATATATATATATATATATATATATATATATATATATATATATATATATATATATATATATATATATATATAAAGACTGCTACCGCTGCGTTCATTAATACTGAACTCTAGTTCTCATGTACTTTCCTTTAACACGCAAAGAGACATTCCAAAGTTACACAATGTGCCTGTACACTCCAGTAATGACTGCGGGAAGACCTCGGGATATCTTATGTCCGCAAATAGCGTCTACTCTTTTGAAAATCAGTTCTTGCAGACGATTTACCCACTTGAATTGATTTAGTAAATACATTCACTGAACTGGAACTAATCCTCGGTGACTGAGAACTGTAGACAACTTAGCCGAGTTATTGAGATAATATGATAATTAATGGTACTTAATAATGATACTGTTTTTAATATTGGTACGTAATTATATATATTATAAGAACCAACACTCGACCATAACGGTTAAAGAACTAGCGCACGGTTTCTAATCTCCCATTCATATAAAATATCTTAGAAAATGTTGTTCTAACCCAACATGTATCTCGTCTGAATTCAAACAGTCTTTTTTTAGTAATGTACAGTCTGCATATCGCCCTTGCCACAGTAATGAAACTACTCTTCTGAAAGTAGTTAATGACATTCTCTCTGCTTTGGATAAAGGAAATACTGCAGTTATCTCCCTCCTTGATTTGTCTGCAGCTTTCGACACAATAGACCTTGATATATAAATTCACCGTCACCAGTATGTGTTTGGCATTCACAATGCAACCTTACTAGTCCTACTTGGTCAACATGACACAAACTGTGGAATACACTCCAACCCAGTTCATATATGTTGTGGTGTTCCACAGAGGTCTGTTCGTAGACCTGTTCTCTTTATTATAAATGCTCAGCCGCTTTTATCCAGTGCCTCGCCAATTGTACGATGATGACACCTAAACGAAATTGATGAGGCCATCCAAAGTGTAGAGAGGTGCATTACTGATGTGAAATCATGGAGGACATGTAATAAGCTGTAGATGAATGATGATAAAACTGATTGAAAAGAGTAATGATTGATAGATGGAATTTAGGCAAAAGGGAGATGAAATGCACATAATAATGCAAATGTAGAAAGAAAAAAAAAGAATTGCAAATGGAAATAACAATGCAGAAAGAAGAAAAGGAAATGCGGTTAAGAAAAAAATGTAAATGGCAAGCAGAAAGCTTTCTAGACCCTTATACTCAAGTTCAGGTTTCCCTGCTATTAAAAGTGTTAGGTCATTACCCTCTTTTAAAGAAAAATAAGTAGATTAGCAATGTACTCACTTTTGTAAAATTGCTGAAAATTTACTTTGGTTAAGAGAGCAATCGATATTATTATTATTATTATTATTATTATTATTATTATTATTATTATTATTTTTATTATTATTATATAGCGTGCTTATTGGCAAGGCTCGTGAAGTCTACACTTTCCTGTAGGTACAAAAAGTGCTAATTCTAATGTAGTTAAGTAATGTATTTTAAATGGCTATGTGTTGGCCCCTCAGGCAGAAGTTTATTCTTTATAAACAAGAAACTGGTCAAACCCATGTCGAATTTGTTTAGGAAATAAACTGTTTGATAGGGGAGTCACCCGAGATAAAATAAATAAATAAATAAAATACAACTCATATAGATTGAAGAATTCAAGATTTGTAACCATGGTGATGTTAAGACCTATCTTTGATGATTAAATAAATCTTTGGAAGGTGCTGCTCGTACAGTTGACGATTATTCATTGAGTCACAGATTGTCTTTTGTCGATACGTATCCTCTCAGCAGTATTGTTTTGTTTAACAATCCATATCACTCTTATACGAATACGTCCGAATCCTAATCTAGCACAAGTTGTAAAAATCAAACTTCCGATAAAACTGATAAGTAATCCTATCTCTTCCGATGTGCACGTATTGTAAGAAAATAGGCCACTTTATGATTGATACATTCTGCAAAATAAGCAACCGATTAAATACAGTTTATCCAAAATCCTCTAATTGGTAAGAGAGGAATCGTTTTAACTATGTTTCTGAGTTCGAATACAAGTTTTCAAAAGCTTGTGAATTAGAAACACATGATCTTAACTCCACTCAGTTAAAATAAAAAAAAGAAAACAAACGACTGTTGAGTGTGATGATAAACCTCTAACTCTAGCGCCTGCCTCCAAATCCTCTTCATGCTAACTGTTATGGTCCCGGTGTGAGTAAGTGACTGATCATTTGTTTTACGATTTACTAATTTATACACTGCCGCTTTGTAAGTAAAATATAACACATTATATATGTCTTTTTCTATGCTATTTTAACTATTGGTACATAATTTTATCTTTTTTTTCAAGAATTTGTATTAATGGCAGTACGGAATATGTTTTAGGTAGTTTATGCATTCGGGACCTGGGTATCATACAAAGTTTAGTATTGCATATGATCAATAAATAAATTCTTACGTATGTGTCCCTAATGGGAAATACAGTCGCAATAGACGGTCTATATAAACAATACCCTGGGCCAACATAAAGCTTCACGATGCTATACATGGCACGCACCAAATGGAACACTTCATAACCAGATCGACTACATACTGGTTCAAAACCGGTACCGATCTAGCTGTGCCAAAATTACAGAACTATCAGTTTGATCAGCCATGCAAGTAAGATGATTCTGAATATCATTTTGAACAGACTGAACCCACAAGCAGAAGAAATAATCGCTGAAGAACAGGCAGGGTTCCAAAGTAGAAGAAGCACAACAGAACAAATATTCGATCTTAGGGTTCTGTGTGAAAAGTACTCACAACATCAACAAGACATCTATCTTGTGTTCATGGATTTCAAAAAGGCTATTGACAGAGTGTGGCATAATTCATTGTGGGCCACAAAGAGGAAGTACAACATAGGTCAAGAGTTGACCAACACCATCAAGCAGCTGTATGCCAAGGGCGGCTACCAGTGCAGTAATTGATCGAGGTTCTGTGGGGGACTGGATCAAGACAACAGTTAGAGTACAGCAAGGCTGTCTCCTGTCACCGACGCTTTTCTACATTTACTTAGAGCGCATCACGAGCGAAGCCCTGGAAAACCACTGTGAGACAGTCAGCATTGGAGGGTATAACATCACCAACCTCCGCTTTGCAGACGACATTGATGGGCTGGCAGGCAATGAAGATGAGCTTGCCACCTTAGTGAAGAAACTGGATGAAACGTCTTCCAGAGTTGACATGGAGATAAGTGCTGATAATGCAAAGCTGATGACATACAGTGGCAAACAAATCTCAACCAAGATTAAAGTCAGAGGACAGGAACTGGAAACAGTGGGCCAATTCAAATATCTTGGTTTCATAATCACAGAAGATGGATCAAGAGCAGAAATTTTGTCCCGAGCAGCACAAACAATGCCAGCTATGTCAAAGCTAAGACCTATCTGGAGAGACATGAATATCTGTCTGAAAACTAAAATCAGACTATTGAGAGCACTAGTCATCTCAATCTTTCTGTATTCATGTGAGGCGTGGATCCTGACAGCAGAATTACAACGAATAATCCAGGCACTTGAAATGAGATGCTATAGAACCATCCTTGGCATCTTTTACATGGACCACATCACAAATGAAGAAGTGCGTAACACCATCATGCACAAAGTAGGCCATTATGAAAACCTCTTCACCACTGTCAAAAAGAGAAAGCTGAAATGGTATGGCCATGTCACTAGAGCCAACAGTCTATCCACAACAGTACTGCAGGGTAGTGTCCAAGGTGGCAGAAGGAGAGGCAGACAGAGAAAAAAGTGGAGTGACAACATCACAGAAAAGACCAGGAAATGTTTTTCAGAGATACAGGCATTGTGATCGAGACAATTGGAGAGAACTAGTCAGATGTACAGCAGCTTAGTGCCTCAACGACCATGCTAGGTCAAGAGACTGAATATGATGATGATGATAAAAAGAGGACTGATACATTAGTTTCATTCTGATTTTTGAGTCGTTTAGACTTCCTGTGTTTATGTTGAAAGTCTGCAGACGTGTTTTATGTTGTACTTAGTTAATTATTCGAGAGGGAAAATATTTCTTAGGACTGCTGAGTAGAAGTATTAAGTGTTAATTTTTTAGACTATAATATATTATTTAACTCACGGCTGTTAACTATTCGAAGGAAGTCTGTGGACAACGCCATCTGTAAACGTCACGGTTCTCTAATGTACATTTAAAAGTAGATTTATAAGAAACGTTTCACTTATTTAGGACTTTCATCGACTGTTATAAGGATAAGTTTCGATTCACTACATAATACTGTGAGTTCCCATCAAATTTCAATTAATAAGGTTGATATATAATTGTTTGTTGAGCGTTATAAACCTGTTGGTTTTGCTTTGTTCTTTCGTAATAATATATATCAACACACACACACACACACACACACACACACACACACACACACACACACACACTAATATATACCCTTTTAATTATTAAATACATGTACTAGAGTTTCGTTTTTGGTGTACAATGATACCCGTTGGTGATTAATGTGAATTGTGTCGTATTTCAAAATAATGAGTTGGGACCATTCAATGCCGCACGTGTGAAGTGCTTTCGATTTCGGATTGTCTTGTCAGTCCGCTGTCTACTATAAGGACATGCACATCTTTAGCTATACAGGTTGGGTTTATTAATGTATTGTATATAATATATCACTATTGTACTATCACGTCTATTTTGGTATGTTTGCTATGTAGCTTTAGTTTACGCAGTATAATGCAAATATTTATATTCTTGTTTGCGACTTAGCGAAGGATTTATATTTGTAATATAAGGCAACGTTTTAAAGAAATTTTAGCACCGTATGATTCTCATCGAGCAGGGTTAGAATTACTTCTGAACTTGTTGTTTTGTATTTATTGTGCCGGTAATGTAATCTGTATAACATCCCATGTATTACGTTATTACATCTTTATGCCCGTGTGTGTCATGTATATTTCACGGTGTTGGATATGTTTTTAGCTGTCCAGACTCTAGAGTGTATGGTGCTGTCCGGTGTTGTCCAGAGTCTAGAGAGTCCGGTGTGTCCGGAATGTGTAGAACTGTGCAGAGCTGTCTGGAGTGTCGAGAGTGGCTTTAGGGTCCCGAGCGTTCCAAGTTATCAGAGTTAAAGAGTTCGACGTGATGCGAGATGTAAAGCCAGCCACAAGAATTAACCGCTGGAGCTGTGAAGCTGAATTGTAGCAGACGTGGGGCTGAAATAAAGTGTGCTGATGACGGAGTGTATCTCCGTACATATAATCTTGTAACCGTGGGCTAATTGTGGGGTTCGTCAAACCCATTGGATCTTTCGAGACTGTAAAGATAGATTATATATCTTTCTTTTTTGTATGCCTAATTTCACTATGTGAGATCAATTTAATACATTAATAAACTTCCACTTTGTTTACTAGCTGAGGACACTATATCTAATTTTTTTTATTGTGTAATCACTGTGAATCATTCACTCTATGTCTTTATATTTTGCAAAGTAACTTATTTGTATTTTTCATTACCATTGTGTGTTTTTATGTTCATTATTCCAATATTTGGGTTATATATACAGGCACTGATACATAATTAATTGCTCAATCGCTATTTAAATTGTATTGATATCATCGACAAAAGTATTCTGTTGTGAATCCGGAAATCACACGGTTACACTGACACACACATACGGCTGGAGTGGAAAACAAATCCTACAAGGAGTGGTTTATTATAAACTGGTGTCACCAATATATATGTATCATCCTTTCGTGAAGGTGGACACCCTCCTGCCCACAAATGGACAAAGTAAATCAAATGAGAAACTAAAAAGACTTAACAAATTAACAAAACCCAGAGGCACAGTCGAGTTGAAAAGCGAATCTATTGCGCAGGCAGGCCCATTAGAGCTACGGTGCCGCGAATGAGTTCTGAGCCATCTTCTAGGAGGTAAATATCGCCACGACCCATACAATGGACACGTACTGGTACTTCAAATAAACTTATAAAAGTTTAGAAAAATGAACTACAAACCTCGAATCAAATACCACCTAACTACATTTCCAATAACCGATCAATTTAGTATTTTTCTATCATGTTTATTTGCCGATTATCTTTGTTTTTAAAAAAGAATACGGCGTAAGCTATGTAAATATACCCTTAAATACTTAAACCACAAACAAGTATAATCTACATAAAAGGTGTCCCATAGCCAACGGCACACGGCCCAGGCACAGAAGGTGTCAATTACTGACGCTAATACATTAACTTACAATAGGATTAGACAATAACATAAATTTTAAGATAACATGGTTGTTCCAAACAAAGAACATTAAGTTCGGCAACCGTTGACATCGATAATACAAATTAAAAACAATACCTACTTTCTGACTCTCAAATATTAGAACATTATAAGGTGGTCAACGCAAGAACAACAAGGTCCACCTCACAAAGCGGTAAAATTACAATGAACACAATTTTGGAAACGGTTAACCCGCCATATAAGATAAACATTAACCATAACTAAAAAAAAATTGAACAAAGAACCAAAACAATTTATGAAGCCCCAGTCAAATAAGGCGGCATAGAATGGACTAAAACAAAACTAAAAGATTAAAAACAAAGTGTAGCCAGAAAACGTTAAAAATCGTCCGTTTCTTTTAACCCTATCTAATAACAAAATAAGCCAACAGCAGAGAGAATCCTTTATTCAAAATTCCATCAAACCACACCATTCAAAACAACGACCAAAAGATCTAAAATCCCAGTATCAGGAGAAGTACTAAGGTGACGTCGAGGCGTGTCTCCTGTCCCTTCAGGACGGACGTTTAATTCGGAAGCCAGCAGAGCTGACATTAACCAGAGGTACAAGACATAAAGGCCATACACAACTATACCAAATGATAATTAATGAGTATGAGGACTCATCGTTGATCCATCAACAGCTAATAATGTCTTCAATGATTGCAAGATTGCATGAGACATATGTCCATTTACAACTTGTTAGGTAGCAACTATTTCATAAATGACTCGAGAGGTAGAATGATATGTTCTTAAAAGTAACGCAGGAGAGGATATTTTTGATATGAACTAATGAAGAAGATGAAGAATATGGGAGAAAAAGAAACAACATTAGAGGAAACATCAGCGGCATCAACAGCAACAACATAATTAGCAACAACTATGATATATTGAATATAAAATGGAGACATAACGTTTCATTGTGCTTTCGAAGGGGTAAGCCTTATGTTGCGTTTGAAACTATGTGGGTCAGTGTCATCCTCTTTGTAGATACAAAGTACGGGACGACTCAAGAAACTAAACAATCCTTTTTGTGGTCACCTATATTTCTAGAAAATAGATACTAATCTTTTTGCAAACAAATCTGTGTGTGTATATTTCACGTAAGTATGGGGTGGTAAAGTTACAGAAAGCTCTTTATATGATGGAAAGATGGCCGCTATCGCTTAACCGGCTTGACGCAGATCTTCCGGTTTTGTGCTGTTTTTCATGATATATGTGCTTGTTGTCTATCTTCGTCTACATTATTGTGTTTCATCATGCATTGGATGTTCAGTACGTATATGTTTCTTCATCTAATTGTTTTGGAAACGAGAACAATTAAAAACTTTCTCAACTCCCTTGTTCCACTGTTAAGACGTCCTTTGTTTTTGTAATAAACCGCCATCACGTGATCGCCAGTTAACACCGCTTATGCTATGATCGACCCTCATTAATTGCTTAAATGACCACTCCTTGGCTCTCCATACTACATTGTGCTCAAGACTAAACGAACTGGGACTACAGTCATCATTAGTTAAATGTAAACAGAAGTGACAAAAAAAACAAAAACAAACAAACAACACAACAGCAACACGTTGTTTCGCCCTTTCGAGATAAACAGTTTAAAAATTAGGCCGTTGATTTTGATAACCTGGTCCAAATCCATCTTAAATCGTCGACCGTTGTGTCAACTGTCACAAAGACACCATTGCATTATTTAACGCCCAATCAGTAGGACCACCGGAAAAACGCACATAAATAGTTGATTTTGTCAATGACCAGAATATCGATGTCTTGTTCCTGACAGAAACATGGCTAAAACACCAGGCGATGATCCCAAGTACTCAGATTTAACACCCACTGCTTACTCCATCAAATCGTTCCCCCGCCAATTTCGTGGAGGTGGAATTGCTGTCATCACAAAGAATTCCTTGATAAAATGTCTTAAGTACAACACAACCTTCAATTTCTGCCACACATCGTTTGAGCTAGAACAAAGTACACTCCCACTGGAACATGGTTCAGTCTATTTTTTTCTGTCTCAACCGGTCTCCGCCTAGTAGAAAAAAACAAGCTGACTAAATCTTTCTTTTTGGAGCAGTTTCCGAATCTTCTGGAGTATGGAAATTGGATAGGTGTCAACTTAATTATTCTTGGAGATTTTAACTTTCACTTTGACTGTCCTGGAAATCCATACACGTCAAACTCCTTGATTTCATTCATGTTTTCAACCTTAAACAGTCAGTTAACCAACCCATCCATAAACTTGGTCACATTTTAGACTTGATTTTTCATAGAACTCATTATAATATTCTGCAATCCACCCCTCTATTTTACGAACTTGCATCAGATCACCTCTGCATTATATGCCATCTTGATGTATCAGTTCCTAACCTTCCACCTTTTTTTGCTACTAAGAAGAACCCCCGTATGATAAATATAACCAAAATAATGCATGAGATACAAGAAAATCTACCAATGTTCTTGCCTCCTACAGCAAAACAATTCGATAACTGCCTGCGTTTCTTGCTTGAAAAACATGCCCCAGCCACCAAGTGCAGAGTATCAATTAAAAAGTGTTCTCCGTGGTATAGCGGTGTTAGTGACCAGCTTCGCACTGCTAAAACACCCCCACCGTAATGCCGAAAGGCTTTGGCTTTCCACCAGACTCACTATTCATAAACAAATCTACGAATTTGCTTAGAAGAACGTCATAAACATAGTCCATTTAGCCAAATCATCCCACTACAGTTCTAAGATCACGGAGAGTTCCATCTGCAAAGAACTCTTCGAGATAACTAGCAAACTAATGTCAAGGAACAAAAGTACACCACTTCCAACGACCTTCTCTCCACTAGACCTACCAGACCAATTTGCAAATTTCTTCAATGACAAAGTTCAAACCATTAGAGATTCGCTTGACAGCACAATTTCAACTGATTCGTCACCATACAGGTATGATGCAGAATTTCAGCGACAACCGTTAGGAGCATTTGAACCTGTTTCTATAGATTTAGTACGGACAATCGTGATGAAAAGTGCACCAAAGTCTTGTGAACGCGATCCAATTCCGACAACACTGCTGCTTGAGTGCTTAGAACCAATATTGCCTTCACTAACTGATGTTATTAATATCTCCCTCTCATCTGGGAAATTCCCATCAGTTTTCAAAACTGCCATCGCAAAGCCTCTTCTGAAGAATCCAACACTTGCCTATAACGATTTAAAGATGTACCGTTTAGTTTCTAATCTTCCGTTCATATAACAAATCTTAGAAAAAGTTGTTCTAACCAAACTTATATCTCATCTGAATTCAAACAGTCTTTTTAAATCATTTTACAGTATGCATATCGCCTTTGCCACAGTACTGCAACTACTCTTCTGAAAGTATTTAATGATCTTCTCTTTGGTTTGGATAGCGAAAAGATTACAGTCCATACCTTCCTTGATTTGTCCGCTGCATTTAAAACAATAGACCATTGTATATTACTTCACCGTCTCCAGCATGTATTTGGCATTCACAATACAGCCTTACAGTGGTTCAAGTCCTGCTTAGTCAACAGGACACAAATTGTATCTGCAAATGGAATACACCCCAGCCCAGTTTATCTATATTGTGGTGTTCCACAAGGGCTTGTTCTTGGACTCGTTCTCATCATTCTATACACTCAACTGATCTCTAGTGTCATAGATCCTCGCCCAGTGTCTCACTAATTGTACGCTGATCACACCGAAATACTTACGCTTCTCTTCTGACAATCGTATACTCATTATTCCCACTATGAAAACGAAGTCATATGGACAATGCCCAGGGCCCAGCAACATGGAACGAATTGTCCATGGAAATTAGACACAAAGACACCGTGACACCTTTAATAAGTGCTGTTAAAACTCAGCTTTATCGACTGCAAGAACAAACGTAATGACCTAATAATGTTTCCTATCTTAAATATGTTCAGCATTTTGTATGTTTTCCAATTTCATGGCTTTTGGTTTTTGTTTTCCTGTAGTCATATCATTATAGATGTTGTAAATCGCTTAGAGCTTCTAAAGATTAGGCTCTATACAAGGTCCTCTTTATTATTATTATTATTATTATATTATTATTATTATTATTATTATTATTATTATTATTATTATTATTGTGGGTTTGGAGAAGTTGATAGAACTGGTAGAGGATAGTGGTATACCCTAATCTGGCGTGTGGGTGCACTTCAAATATAGACAGCCTTATCAAAGATAGTGACGTAAACAAAAAAGGGCACATGGAAGGAGAATATACATTAAAAGGAGGAGCGCGAGAATAGAGGACGTCAACTGCATAATGTTTGATTTTTCTAGAAAATATAGATACTAGCCAACCTTTGTGTTTGTCTATTTTGTTTATATGTATTGGTCCATGTTGTCTATGTTTAAAACTGCTAAACATTAATACCCATTACCAAAACCATTCATGTTAGTCCCCATAAACGTTCCCATCAACATATTTGTCCCTATAATATCATTTCCATATTAAACCTACATGTGTCTATTTGTATAGCATGCCTTCCAAGAGGCTCTCTCGTGTAAGTCTTTGGGCGCCTATACAATTATGATTTGTCCCCCCAAGTGGATCATACAATTACAGTGTAACCAAAGCGATTGATTGATATACGTATGGTACTACAAAAGCTAGCGTGCTTTTTGGAACTAAATTTTCGTGAATTGGAATACAATCCCTAAGTCTTCAATATGATTCTATTAAGTGATCGATAACATTATTTGATGTCACAATGATTTACAACAATGATATAAAATGTCGAGTGTTTCTGGTCAATGTCAAAATGGTCATGATATTGGGATAGTTATTGTACGGAAAGCTTCCCGATGACCCCATATCATGTTGTTCAGTCACACTGTCATGCACAGAGCACAAGGATAGCATAACGTGTTGATTTCCCCCTGTGTTAAAACACAATTAGAGCTTCCCCATGACTCCATTGTCGTGCATAGTGCAAACTGATAGCACACCGTCTTGATTTTCTCCTATGTTTAAACACAATTAAGGAAACTATAAATTAGTCATTTCGTTCAGTTCAAACGTTTTAGGCAACCTACTCTGTGTCATTGCCAAGTAAATCATGGAATCATTTGATTGTACTGTTCCTATTCTCACGTCAAAAACCTTTGCTCCTTTCATTGCGGGTATTCAGCTGTTTTCTTGAAAACGGTTCTACTGACACTGTCCCAGACCTATCGTGAACTATGACTAGTATATTTTCTTATCCTACTTGGTATGTTTGTGGATATCCATTCCTTAGTCCTGTTAGTTGCACTATCATTGAAAGTAACACCAATGATATAAGTAGATGACATATGGCATTGTTTCTGTCCTGGTCAAACGTGTAATGCTCCTGAAAAGGAATCAATACTAAGTACGCAATTTCGAATAATTTCCAGCAATTTACTAATACTTTTCATCTGTTAAATATCGTTATAGATTGAAACTTAAACGGTCAAACAATTTATGTGCGACTGTGGACTATTCATTCGTTTTTTGTTTTTACCTAAGTAACAAAGGACACGACGCAAACGGGTGTCGCTATCTCTCTCTACAATTGTTTAACCCTTTGTAAATGTTTATCGCACCAGAACAAGTATCTGAGAACTATGTTGATATTGGTAATAGCTGTGCGTATCGATTGCTTAGTTGACAATTATCAATCCTCTCCATTTGTTTCAGATAAGGATAAAATCATTGTTTTCTTTGTACTGTTCACAAATACAGAACACTTCGTTTAGACTATCCTAAATCTTAAAACGATAATGCACGTTTTCTTTAAAAAAACAAACAAACAAAAAAATAGCAAGTTACACAATGATCAGTCTGAAAACAAACACTCAGATAAATATGATAAGCGTAACAAAAATGGTCTCAAACCTTGGAGATTTAAGTACACACAGAACTTGTAATCAGTAAGTATCTTAATTATTTTGTATTCCTTCAAGTGCTATTTTCATGGATGCCGAAGACTATCCACATTATGCAATAGCACTAAAAGGAATCTGGTATGATTCTGTTATTCTTCTTCTGTTAAATAAAAACATTTTTATAAGTTCTGGCTCAGCGAAATATTCACTTTTAACACACATATACATACACACGCACGCACGCACACACGAACAGGGAGCGGTTAAAAATTGTATCGAGCGTGTGCAGCTAAAAAAATCAGCAAGACACGCATTCATCACTGCGTCTATCGCACGACATAATAATTAAAGTTAGTCACTGCGTCTATTGCACGACATAATAACTAAAGTTAGTCACTGCGTCTATTGCACGACATAATAACTAAAGTTAGTCACTGCGTCTATTGCACGACATAATAACTAAAGTTAGTCACTGCGTCTATTGCACGAAATTAAAGTTAGTCACTTCGGCATATATATTCTGTTTTGATATCAGCTTATAGAGCGACTCGGTTCCAAAATACGTCAAGCCCTTTGTTTTCCTTTTGTTTCATATTTCAAACTCGAAATTATTTGGTTACTAACGGCTCCTCTAGAAAAACAGTTTAAATCGATGGCATCACTATTAAGTGGAAAATATTTTTCTATTTCTTATATTCGCTCATAATTTCGGAATATGATAGTCAAACATTGCAGTATAGCTAGAAATAACGGAATATCTTTATCTTCCAAATTGTTATAGCTGGGGTCGTTTACATTGTCAGGGACCTAACATCGTGCAAGTCACCTCACTCTATCCGCCATAGTGAGTAGAACCCCTAACCAAATAATATATATATATATATATATATATATATATATATATATATATATATATATATATATATTCTCAAATTAAAGTAATCATCCAAGAGTATCACTGTTCTCCCCAGCAACCAACCCCTAACAGATAATTATTCATTTATATATATATATATATATATATATATATATGGATACTAGTGTTTCGGTTCACATAGAGTTTCATTTACATGCGTACGGGCACGTTAATAATAGACGCATCAATGAAAAGTATTCTGGCCATGCTTTCAATAGATACCTAGGCTATGACAATTTGTGAATAAATAAAGGTACTGGGTATGAACTGATACAAAAGCCATTTATCCAACTGTAAATCCTCCCAGGCTACACACAAATAGCATCTGATAATACGATTGCTTAAAGACAGAATAGCACAACCATATCTCGTCAATAATGTAAAACAACTGTAAATGGTCATTACTAATTCACAACAAATTAAATATATACTCAGTAATCGGATAAACAAAGCACAGGGCAATAGCTTATACATGAAGGAATAAAGAATGCTAAACATTGCTGTAGATTAATAGACAAATTTTGAATATATGTTTTGTATGAACTATGAATGCGGATGTATGTTTAAGTATTTTTACAAATTTACAGTTATGTTGCAAGATATTGTAAGTAAATGCTTGAGAAAATAGATGTACCTAGTATGCCAAATTTTTAATTCTCAAATAAAGGAATTCTTAAGTAGTTATGACATTGCATTATGGAACTCATCTATCAAATAGAATTTCAAGTTCAAGATTGAAGAATTGTACATAATTCAATTGCTAAAATAAAATTTCGCATAGCATTATTAATTTATGAAAATCAAATCCAGACTTCGTGTTTCCCAGTATAATCCATTTGTACAAATAAGATCCAGGTTCCATATTACCCAGTATAATGCATTTGTAAAACATAAAATCCAGATTCCTTGTCGCCCATCATAATCCGTTACAGTATATTTGAAAGCTAACTTTGCATACATTTATAATAGACAGTTATATCAGACATGTATTAGTAATTATCATGATTTTTATGATTATGTCTTGCTGATTCTTTGAAAGGTCCGCTTAAAGCATAGATATAGTAACTTTTCGAGTTTATGCTATTATCAGTAAAAGCGCATAATTATACTTTTACAGTAATTGTTTTTCTTTCCGCCCTTGAGTTCGCAAATCAAATAATAATTTCGCAAAACATAGTTTGATTTCTAGTTCAATGGGTAAACATCTAAATCGTGAATGTAGTAAAGCATATTTCTTGTAAGATTGTTCAACATTATTTTCGTAGCCCGATACAATATTGAAGATTGAAAGAAAGTGCAGTTCTTTCTGAAATATCTTAATCTACTTTTAAGCTGTATCTGCTAGTGCGTTTAGACCCCAACAACCATATCTTTCATTTTTTTTGGAATAATATAGCTTTAATTTCCAATATTTGTTTGTTTTAAAAAAAAGTTGTATTTATTATTTAGTTTTTCTTACAGAACAATATTTCAATTGCATCAAATAGTTATTCTTCCTTGAATAATGTAAGATTGCAATTTTCAGATAAGATAAAAGGTTACCGTTTTGTTTTTATTTTCAAAGCTAGTTATAATTATTTTGTTATATATAACCATTTAGTTACAGAACTTGCAATACAAAGCTGGAGACAAATAACACTACTGGAATGAATGAGTGTATATGTATTCTAGTCTTATTCATCTTTATCCTTTACAAAATATAATGACCAAAATAAAACCTCAGTGCGGTGCTTTGTACACAACCCTTGCCTTACCAGTGTCGGCTAACCGGTTGACTGGGCGTGCCAATCCTTACAAATGTAGGTCACGAGTCCAGCATATATAATCAAACGCCGCATATGGCCTCACATGTGTAGGGAAGGAAACAAACCATGTTCTCGTTTCTTATTTTTCTCCATTAGTCGTACTTATCATATAAAATGATGTGAGATCGAAATTGAAGTTTTAATCTACTTTCTTATTGTAGAATCACCATAGTTGTAAATTCGGTCCCACCGTCATGTGTTTACGCTCTTTCCGAATCAGCAGACGATTCTACTCCAGAGTCACTACAACTATATTGGTGGTTATGTGTGTTCTACGGATATATCTATGGATTTCATCTACGCACCTGTTCTCAAAATTCCTAACCAGCATAAAGGGTGGAAGATATATCGATTATGATATGGGAAAATCTCTGCAGAATTTGATGGCAAAGGTAGGTGCTGATGCTTTGAAAGATTCACTACATTTTTTTGATTGCCTATGGTAGTTAAATTATATTACTATTGCCTCTTGATAGTTTCTTTTCCTAATAGCTTTGGTCAGATCAACGTGTTTTTAATGACAATTGCCTTTTTATATTTCGATACAAATTAACATTTCTACGGAAATAATAGTAAAACTGGCATTTGTCATGTATGGATTTTGCACCTATAAGTGTTATTTCGGAGAATCTGATTACATAAAACTCTAATTGAAGTTTATGCACTTTATTTTGTCCATTAAAGTTACTCTGAGGATTATTTGACAAATTCCTCAATACATGTTTAACAGCAAATTCATTGATAACATATATGGACATTTTTAAACACATTAGCCAAGTTTGCTGATCATATTTGATCTGGAGTCTATGATGTAACAGGGAAAGCGCATGCTGTTGGAAGAAGTTGTACTAAAGTATAAACAGAGACGCGACAAAATCGTCATTTATAAACAAACATTGCAAAAATAATACCGGCAGGTAAAATACGCCAAACAAGTTCAAGAAATTGGATGTATTTAACACATTAACCCCCCAGCGACGACTTTACGGGCCATGAGGTAGTAGCCTACTTCCAAGGTCTGTAGCGTCAAGGTCATACATGATACACTGAAGTGGGTGATATCATAGAAAGGTAGACAGATGTACCTCTACAATGATAGCAAATAATCTGGACATTTTAGTTGCCCTACAAAATACAGAGGTAAAAACAGAAGTTTTGGACCCTTTTTTTTTTCACCCAAAAATCGCCCATGGTCGGATTCTGAATTTGTGTCCAGATTTTAGACTTTATGGCCTCAGATCTACGGCAGACCAGTCTGAAACGCACACAGGTGAACCTGTGCAAAAAGTAGGATAAGGTGGATATTTTTAATAGAGTCTTCTCCATACGAAAATTATGGGTTCGTTAAGCAAAAAATAAAAATACAAAAAGTCCAATTTTTGCCCTTCTGCTCATGCGCCAGCAAACTAACCAATGAAAAACATTTTCTTTAGCACGAATAGACATTTGTCTAAAGGAATCACTTTTCATGATACCACAAAATTGGAATATTCCTCGCGTATTTAATCACTTGTGCATCAACACTGCACATGAATTACAAATTTTGCCATTCTGAGATAATTTTCTAATTTTGTTTTGAAAATTCTTGTTAATTTAGTAATTCCGTAATATCTTATGTATGGTGTGTCATGTCTTATATTTGGATTCGTTCATAATACCTATATGTCCCTTACAAATGTCTTATTTCATTAACGCAAAAAGACAGTGAAAAACGGGGCCACCGTAACAGTCCATAGAGATCGATAATTGTTGTCTTGAATTTTTGTTATACAATTATTGTGCAGATTACTCAAAAATCACGATTGCATTAGCTTTGATAGAATTATATTTCGATTACATTTTAATACTAAAATTAATTAAAAATTATACCAGTAACTACTTTTACATGACTAGTGTGACTTTGAATATATAATAAACATGTTTATCTGTTAATTACTTATAATAATGTCAACTTAAAGAATAAAAGCGACGATAGTATATTACATTCTCTGTTTGGTTTAAATTTTTTGCAGAATGTAATTATTGTTTGCGAAAAATCAATATGAAGAAATAACTTGAAAAAACGTATGTAACTCCTAGTATATATATATATAGTAGGCATATTTGTTTGTACCCTTTCTGAAAGCCCCAGAAAGATCTAAGCGTTTTATATGTATAAAATCAGTTGTCATAATAAACTTATTGTGTGTGTGTGTGTGTGTGTGTGTGTGTGTGTGTGTGTGAGAGAGAGAGAGAGAGAGAGAGAGAGAGAGAGAGAGAGAGAGAGAGAGAGAGAGAGAGAGAGATTGATTAGGATTTTTAACGTAGCTTTAACAATTTCTGAGTCGTATAACTATGATGTCTGCGGTGAGGCAGTTTCATAGTGATGTCTAGCACTGGGGCATCATGTCGCAAACATTAAGCATGATGTCTAACTCAGTCACATTATCCTGACACTAACCTTTTAATGCTGAGCGCCAAGTGAGGCAGCTGTTAGTACCATTCGTGTAAGTCTTTGGTATAACTCGGCCGGGGATCTAACCCACGACCTCCCACTTCCGCACTTATTCTGTTAGTAGCAGTTTGATATTTTACACAAACAGGATGCATTTAGAATGACTGAGTAACTCATTGTGTGGATGCTGAGATATATTCTGATTTATCATGTACACCTTGAAAGTACCAATATTACAATCTTAACTTGAAATCAATTTTAAAAATTTAAATCTTTAACAATGAAATTATTTTCAAAACATGTTAATATTTGAAATTTAAGTTGATATATTTTAAAATGAATCCTTTGTTTAAACAAAACTGGAATAATAATGCTGTTAAAATTGTTTTCCAGCCCAAATTTGATTTCTTGCCAAATTATAAAAACCCATGTTTAATAACAAAAGAAGCAAAACTGGGTGAAAACACAAATGCCAATGATGCAAAATGGAAATTATCACACCATGATTCAATATATACCAAGAGATATGACACTGGGTTTGGACAAAATCAAGGCATAAAACTGTCAACAGATAGACATATTGAGAATCATGAGGTCTGGAGTGGGAGAGAGACACAGCAAAATACATATGCGGACTCTGGCGGCCGTCTATATTGTCTTCCATATTTTATAATTGCTGGATTTCCAAAATGCGGGACGACAGATCTCTGGCACAGAATAATACAGCACCCAGATATTGTAGTACACCCAGAAAAAGAACCGATGTTTTTCGACAACAGAAGATTCTGTAAGTAGTTTCGGCTTATGGTAAGAGATACTATCTGGAAAGCTTTAGAGAGTCTAATTTTGTCTTATAGTATTGTTTAGATTTTATTCACTACATGTTAGGATTTTGTTCAGAGAAATGTATAATGGAATGATTCATGTTATCCGTTCTTATGTAAAAATCTAATCCACTACATTATTCAACTACTTCGGTTGACTACATTATTCAGCTAATTTGATCTGCTACAAAAGGAAAATTTAGAACTCGATTTATTGAGTCATTTTCCTTAAACGAGACTCTCTCTCTCTCTCTCTCTCTCTCTCTCTCTCTCTCTCTCTCTCTCATTGTCAACAATCAAAAGTATATTTTTCCTTTAATTTTAATTGTCGTTTCTATTCCTACCATTCAAGAAAAGACCATTCGGAATACTGTAGTCTTTATTAATATAACCTACCAAAAATTCAAGATCCAAAATTATGATTCAGTCAAATATCAATGTTCGGCAAAAGATTTAAATTATTTGATTATGAAACGATCTTGATCCAGACAGAGTAATAAATCATACCTAACCGATAAGAACTAATTACGTCCGGATTCTCTCGTAAATAAATTATATAGTATGCATTGAAATGATGACAATGAAAAACAGTAAAACAATTGAAAAATCGTGGTAGAGGATATCAAATCGGTATGCATCAAGGCATGGGTGGCTTTTGTAAAATGTATATGAAAGTCGAATTATTGCACAGTAAAGAAAGAATGAATGAAAGTTACACATTTAATATGGTTCAGTGTATGAATTAAAGTATAAACGTAATATATTTGGGTGCATGCATTAAAGTATAAACGTAATATCTTTGGGTGTATGCATTAAAGTTTGAACATATTATCTCTGGGTGTATGAATTAAAGTATAAACGAAATATCTTTGGGTGCATACATTAAGTATAAACGTAATATCTTTGTGTGTATGAATTAAATTATTAGCGTATTATCCTTGGGTGCATACGTTAAAGTATAAACATAATATCTTTGGGTGCATACATTAAGTATAAACGTAATATCTTTGGGTGTATACATTAACTGAATATCTTAATTTTCTTCAGTTTGTTCATTGTGGACATGTCGAACTATCTTTTTACGAATGCGTTGTAAAATGATCTTTATATCTTTCGGTGAATGCATAGAAGTAATATCAGATAGATAAAAATCATTCCATATGCTGCAAGCAGAGTCTGCTGAAAAAGAAACTATTATGAGAGAGAGAGAGAGAGAGAGAGAGAGAGAGAGAGAGAGAGAGAGGGGGGGGAATTATATTACGTTCGTATGGTATTAAACTAAATAACAGAACAAATCGACACCAAAAAGCTCAGTAAAATTAACGAATAATTTAATTATTTCTCTATGTTAGAATGTGAAGTTCAGAGAAGAATGTACAATATTGTGACTTAAATAATCCAAAATGTTCTGTCACTTAGATAAATGATTCCTATGAATAACAAATAGATCATTCCTCTCAAAACTATATCTGATCACAGCAGTAAATTATTCCACAGATATGAAGACTTTGCTAACAAAACCTGAATATACTAATTACAATTGACCTAAGACACAATTAAATGCTTAGGATGTGGGTCATTTCATGTGGAAAATTCGATCAGATTCCTAAATACGTTGAAGCTTGAAAGTGAATAATTTTAAAACATCTTTTAAAAATTAGAAAAGTCTGGTAGGCCAAAACTGTAAAATGAATAAAAAAACAAAGGTCTAGCACAGATTATAAATTAAATAGATATCAATTAGTTGTAAATAAAATTAAAGAAACTATCACTTTAAGACAGATAACAGAAGTCTTTAGAACTACGATGCTGATTAGCAATTTTTAAGCTGTAGAAAATGCACCATGTCACAGATGACATCAACATGAAATGTATGCATCACATTCTACTGAAATATATCATTTTTTAACCAAACATTTGGCCTTTTGTCTCTTCCAGTGTAATATGATACATGCCTTTCTTGAGAAAAAAAAACCACATTAATTCCTTCCGCATTGTCACAGATAATAAAGATTACATTTGTATTACAATAGCAATTTAGACTAATTCAGAAAAGAGATTTTCCTGAACCTGTGTATTAATAACTCTACGAAATGTAAATAAGTCCGTATATACAGATACAGCCGTCATATGGCCACGACCGTCTGTGTATTTAAAACCGACAAGAGATCGGTGGCAGGGACACGAACATATCAAACCTCTTTATAAATTATAGCCAAAGGGTGTCACCTCCAGAACTTATCAGTTTATATTGTTTAGGTTCCAAAGTGTGTTCACAAATAATCAAACAAAATAATTTTACATAAGTCAGTTACATATCTCATTGCAAATATGTCAAAGTTTTAGCATATTCGAAACATTCATTGCACAACTGTTACTAATTATTTGATGTTTGAATGTAAAATAGATCTGAATTCTGTCTATTTTCAATATTGACACGAATCAGTTACAATGGTATGGAGAGAAGAAATTGCGTGTTTTTTCTAATTAGCAAATGTAATAAATCATATTTTCATTTACACTTTAGAAGCTATGCCTAGTGAAGATTTGAAATCGTTTACCGGATTCCTGAAGTCGCGATGCTTGAAAAACGATCATACTCTGCAAAAAAGGCCTTAGTTAAAATAATGTCATTAGGCCAGAGCTCTTCAAGATCACTTCGGTTCATATACAGTGCATGTACCTTTCATATGGTGACGGACCGGTCCATAAACTACCATTAGGTCTCCAGAACGGTGCATTGCGTATTAAATAGTGTAAAATGGCATTCAAATCAATTAGTTAATCCGAATATAAATATTTCCTAATACGATTTAATTTTCTTGAAACACTTGATGCAATTTTAACCCGTCTAAAGTATAATTATTTAATAGGACAATTATCAGGTTTTAACATGTATAATTAATTTTTGAGTGTCATGCCAAAGAATTTCTATGAACTTTGATGCTTGCCCCAAACGTTAATGTATTGACTCTTTTCCTTTCTGGTTCAAGTGATGATGAAGACAATATAATTTATTTTGCAGACAATGGTACGCCAACAATTAGCCCGCCAGTAACCCGTACAGGCAAGTATTTAGACTGAAAACTACCGTAGTTATGTATGGAGAGAGAGAGAGAGAGAGAGAGAGAGAGAGAGAGAGAGAGAGAGAGAGAGAGAGAGAGAGAGAGTTAAATCCCTAATAGTCCAAACTATTATATAATCTCTCCTAATGAGAGAGAGAGAGAGAGAGAGAGAGAGAGAGAGAGAGAGAGAGAGAGAGAGAACACTAAAATATGAGTCTTTGAAAGGCTGAGGAAGCATTATGAAATAAAATGTCACATTGTGTTGTAATATTTAATAAAATTCATGCTCACTTTTACTCTCAGGTTTTTTCAGCTTCTTGTTTATTGTATTCTATACATCCAAATAACTTTTAAAATGTAAAGAGAATCCAGATAATGGTGCTAATCATTTTAGGAATGATATTTCCTGCATGTTTCCTTTTTAAGAAAAAAAAAAACAACATTTTATTACATATCACAGCAGAGTAATTCTGTGTATTTTCTCAAGGATTATAAGCTTGGTAAGGAACTCATTAGTTAATTAATTAATTAGTTAATGCTTGCTAAGTTAATTAATTAATTAGTTAATGTTTGCTAAGCTCTTCAAGTCAATGTGTCGTTATTTATTGCATATTAGTAGTCTAGATCGGACAACAAGAAAGCTACCTTGTCTAACTCACCCTCTAAGCATAGATCCGACCTGTCAATCAAATCCACAGATGTTGACCAATCGGATAAGAGCGTCCGGTGCTACGGTAACATCCGCCATGTTTTACCCACAAACAAACTTGTGGTGAGAATACAGGTGCATTACAGACTTACATGATTTTTTTGTAAATATGTACAAAATGGTACTTCTGTGTGCATGGGGATCATGCAATGCAGATGAGAGATATCAGGGAAGGTTGGATATAGTCGTTTTAAACAGGAACAGTGGTGAAATTAAGTAGTTTGAAATCCTATAGGGACTTAATTAGCCCTACTACATGGGAGCAAAATCCACTGACACTGCAACAATATATATTTATTTTTCAATATCATACACATTCATTAGTAAAAGAAATGCAGATAAGAAATGTCAGATACTGCTGTTTTTTTCTTAAATGCTGCTGTCTGAGACTACAGCTTATGTGAGCTTACCTCATCCAAATATATCCAATTACGTAATTTAACATTTGTTTTTGCCACGTGTACTTCTTGAACAGTGTGTATATAATGAATTTCTAAATGAATATGGATGTATGTGGATCCAGATAAAATGAATGCTCGCCATTTAATGTATGTGAAATCAAATTGTAAAAAAAAGCCACATTACTTAAATTGTAAAAAAAAGCCACATTACTTAAATAGTCGGTATCGATTGGCTACATCATGACCTGCATGACTTGTACTATAACAGTTGCCATTACTGCAGGGTATTAAATAGTTCAAATATAAAATATAATTCATAAAAAATACAAAACATTAAATTTACATCGCTTTACATCAACAGTATGCATCTTAACACTTTTCCTCCGTAATTTCGATGTGCAGACGGTGTGTTAGCTGCTTCTCTTCAGAGATGGACAGCGTCTCGCTGTACGCGAATCTTATTTTCAAACTCCAAACTTTTGATATCGTGTATATATCCTTGCGTAAAGTAGATCACAGTCTTTTGCAACACTTTACTGAAACGTTTCTCAGATCAAGAAGGTATTTAAGTGAAATGTGATCGGGAATACGCGAGAGAGAATCTGACACGGTGCCTGTATCCTGTGATGAGTCAGCCATTTTAATGGGAAGCTTGGGGTTCGTAGTTACTGTTTCTAAGGGGGCGGAGCTTAACTAGTCATTTCGGATCTATCCAGTGCAGTTATGTTCAAAGTCCGCTTGAAATTTAAAACGTCATTGATCTGAGGAATGTAACTTTATTAATTGTTTGAAGTTCTGACAATTCTGTTAATATATATATTTGTATGCTACAGGGAAATATGGGACTTGGACATTGGAGACTTACCTGGAATATTTCACACAAGCAACTAAATACATTGAAGATCATACTGAGGCGAGAATCGGGGAGCCGTACCATTTCATGATAACAGGTTAGAACTTGTTTCCAGTTATCTGAAATTGTTATCACATGTCTCCTCTTTAACCTTTAAAAACGTGCACAAAAGCCAAATAATTGAAAATAATTATTTTGGTCTGAACTACATTTTCACTTTAAATTATATATATATATATATATATATATATATATATATATATATATATATATATATATATATATATATATATATATATATATATATATATATATATGAGATTGCACATTTATTAGACATTGTCTTAGTTGCTTTTGTTAATCATTTTATGCAGCCTGTAGTATCCAAGGGCACTGAAGGCAGTGGCTGGGTTTTCCGGTAAAGATTATTAAATTGACAAATATTTTCTTGTCTATTCAGGCATTTCTTACATGAGTCGTATTGTAGTGTTTATATTATAAGAACTTTTAGGACTCGGTCAAGTGTCAAATGGAGTAATGTTTGCATAAGAGGTGTCGTGTTTGAAAGAGAAATTCCGAATGTCCTCAAAGATAATGTTTCTGTTGCCTCTTTGGATTTAGAAACTTGTATCATAGAGATGGATATTGTGTCGCAAGTGGCTATATTGGTACGGGTTCATTTAACATAGCTGTTATTTTTAAATTTAAATTTAGTAATATAATTTTTCTGTTGTGCTGAAAACAATATGCATGTATAGGGATTAAAAACATTCAAACACTATCCTCGCTAAATATTACCAAAGAAAACATGTCTTTTATTGCTTGAAGGTGAAGGCTCTGTCAATACCATGCCGATAAATGACGAATGGGACCAACTGCCTGAAAACGCAAACCTCAGGGAACCTAAATTTACCAACGCCGATCATGTACACCACTTGGTACCCCATATCAAAATTATCGTCATGATTAGAGACCCTGTCGAAAGGTAAAAAAAATAGATTAGAACATTATAGGATTTCTTTGTCATAATCCGGATAAAAATGATGTTTGGAAACATGTGATGACAAATGTCAATCATTTGAAATATTGTCCCTATTCTTTGTGTCCTGTCTTAAATATTACCATTGCCACGTCATCCTCGTCTTACATCATTATTCTATAAAAAAAACAATGTTATGTGTAATGACCGATTCTCTGAGATAGAAAATCCTGAGGATACAATTGTAATTTTTATATTTGTTTGTGCGTATATATATATATATATATATATATATATATATATATATATATATATATATATATATATATATATATATATATATCCCGGAAGCTAGTATTCATTAAAACATGCTTATTACTGAAAATTCGCATTTTATGGGTCGTAGATTCCAAATAAGGCACAGACACATATGAAACCAATAATTTGACAAGAAAATATAGATGAATAGGTATTATAACTAATTATAAAATATGTAAAATAAATAACATAACTCCTTTTCATATTACATAACACTATATTAAGAAATATTTTAGTAAATACAAAAAATAAAAAAGTAAAATAGATCCTGCCTAAAACATGCTAAATTCTATTCTTAACTTTAAATTAAATTTTCAGTTTGTATTGAATTTATTCCATTTTCAGTTTTGGAAAGCATGTATTGCTGTTTTATCAATCAAAGATATCCATAGGTTATAGAGATAAATATTAAGTACGTCTACTTTGTGTACCTAATGGTACCATTTAATTATTTTCAAATCAAAAGCAACACACTATGAGATTGCGGTAATTTAATGCTTTTAAATTCTAGCGCTGTTGGGTGTGTCAGTTGACTCTCTCTCTCTCTCTCTCTCTCTCTCTCTCTCTCTCTCTCTCTCACACACACACACACACACACACACACACACAATTTGAAGTATAATGTAAATTCAAATATCTCCATAGGGCAATAATTTGTTTAACAGTGCCTAATATACATATCTGTAATGCCTCATCCAATGATATTAGTAACCCAACTTTGAGATCGAGCATTATGCGATCTTTTTACTTATCCGAATGATTTCAAAGCCTCGGAAATAAATTTAATAATCATCGATTGCGGGCTAACCAGTCTACACCTTACATTTGGTTATAATTTCATACGAGTCACTTATTAATTAACTTGAACTTGAAACATCATTGTGAATGTGATCGTCTTTTCTTGCCCAATTTAAATTTTTACGTTTGCTGTTTTCTGTTTCGGCTACAGTTTTCTTCACTTCTTCATCTTCAACTCTCTGTGCCTCTTTCAGTTCGTTCAGGTTTCTTCCTTTGTACCATTCTGATCATGATCCTTTCCATTTCACTCTTCCTTTGTACCATTCTCAATCACGATGCTTTCCAAATCACTCTTCTTAGCTTACTCCATATCATTTGGTAAATACTTTTGTTGTGGTGAAGTAGTTCAGGTACATTAGGACTATTCTTCATCAGAATAATACCGCTCCGGTGGCCTAGTGGTTAGAGCGTTCGCCGCGGAAAGCGGGAGGTCGTGGGTTCGATCCCCGGCCGAGTCATACCAAAGACTTACAAAAATGGTACTAACAGCTGCCTCGCTTGACGCTCAGCATTAAGAAGTTAGTGTTAGGACTGGTCGGCCTGGTGTCAGGATAATGTGACTTGGGTGGGACATCATGCTACATGTCTGCGGCATGATGCCTCAGTGCTAGACATCACTATAAACTGCCTCACAGCAGACATCGTAGCGATATGACTGAAAAATTGTTAAAGCTACGTTAAAAATCCTAATCAAACAAACAAACAAACATCAGAATAATACAGTTGGTGTATTGTACCCGAAAATACACACATATTAAATAAAACATATGTTCGGTATTATCCCTTCATGCCATGCCACAAGCCCATACGCGCCCCAAATTGCTTTTTGTTTCAATTACTTGAACGTAAGCAGTAATTTCTAAATTTCACCTATCTTGGAGGATCACTTCTTCTTCAAAACGTTTCCCTTATCTGCTTTAGTTTATTTCTGATATCATGTTAAACTGGAACACAATATTCTCTTTTCTCATTTTAATGCTGGAATTTTCTCCTCTTTATATTGCAGACTATTTTCTGGGCATCTATACTTTAGCGAACAGTTTAAGTACAACACAAGTGCCGAGTTATTTCACAATGTAACTGAAGATGCTGTGAACAAATTTAAAGACTGCTTGAAATACAACACTGAGCGAGGATGTGCCTATAACAAGTCCATCACAACAATAAAAGTACTTTTCATACATACATACATACATACATACATGCATACATGCATGCAGGCAGGCAGGCATGCAGGCAGGCAGGCAGGCAGGCAGGCATGCATGCATGCATACATACATACATACATACATACATACATACATACATACATACATACATACATACATACATACATACATACAGATATCATGCATACATGCATGCATGCATGCATGCTTACATACATACAGACAGACAGACAGAGATAGACAGACAGACATATAGATAGATAGATAGATAGATAGATAGATAGATAGATAGATAGATAGATAGATAGATAGATAGATAGCAGCGAATCAATAAATGTATTTTTGATATGCTTTGAGAGATATCTCCTGACGTGTCCCATATACTTTAAATCTGTATTTTACTCCAATGTTTCTGCATCGATGAAAACTAAAACTCCTCTTTGTATGATACAAATAACATGATGGTTCTATATACAGTATAAACCATGATTGTATAATATAAGTTAATTGATGGTTCTATATATAGTATAGACCATGCTTGTATAATATCAATTAATTGATGATTCTATATACAGTATTCACCTTGCTTGTATAATATAAGTTAATTGATGGTTCTATATACAGTATTCACCTTGCTTGTATAATTTAAATTAATTGATGGTTCTATATACAGTATAGACCATGCTTGTATAATATAAGTTAATTGATGGTTCTATATACAATACAGACCATGTTTGTATAATATAAGTTAATTGATGGTTCTATATAAAGTACAGACCATGCTTGTATAATATAAGTTAATTAATGGTTCTATATACAGTATAGACCATGCTTGCATAATATCAGTTAATTGATGGTTCTTTATACAATACAGATCATGCTTGTATAATATAAGTTAATTGATGGTTCTATATACAGTATAGACCATGCTTGTATAATATCAGTTAATTGATGGTTCTATATACAGTACAGACCATGCTTGTATAATATAAGTCTATATACAGTATAGACCATGCTTGTATAATATCCGTTAATTGATGGTTCTATATCAGTTAATTGATGGTTCTATATACAGTACAGACCATACTTGTATAATATAAGTCTATATACAGTATAGACCATGCTTGTATAATATCCGTTAATTGATGGTTCTATATACAGTACAGACCATGCTTGTATAATATAAGTTAATTTATGGTTCTATATACAATACAGACCATGTTTGTATAATATCAGTTAATGGATGGTTCTATATACAGTATAGACCATGCTTGTATAATATCCGTTAATTGATGGTTCTATATACAGTACAAACCATGCTTGTATAATATAAGTTAATTTATGGTTCTATATACAATACAGACCATGTTTGTATAATATCAGTTAATGGATGGTTCTATATACAGTATAGACCATGCTTGCATAATATCAGTTAATTGATGGTTCTATATACAGTACAGACCATGCTTGTATAATATCAGTTAATTGATGGTTCTATATACAGTATAGACCATGCTTGTATAATATCCGTTAATTGATGGTTCTATATACAGTACAAACCATGCTTGTATAATATAAGTTAATTTATGGTTCTATATACAGTATAGACCATACTTGTATAATATCAGTTAATTTATGGTTCTATATACAGTATAGACCATACTTGCATAATATCAGTTAATTGATGGTTCTATATACAGTATGGACCATACTTGCATAATATCAGTTAATTGATGGTTCAATATACAGTATAGACCATACTTGCATAATATCAGTTAATTGGTGATTCTATATACAGTATAGACCATGCTTGTATAATAGAAGTTAATTGATGGTTCTATATACATGCTTGTATAATATCAGTTAATTGATGGTTCTATATATATACAGTATAGACCATGCTTGAATAATATCAGTTAATTGACGGCATTATACAAAATATAATTCATATGTGTTTGATGTTAATTACTTGATGATGGTTTGTAATATAGAAACAATACATGTATAATACCAATTAATTGATGGTTGTATATAAAATATAACCCAAACTTGTATAATACCACTTTTGCTTGAGGTTTCTAAAAAAATCCATCAAACAAATACTTGTTTCATGCCATTTTCATTACGTTTCTACGTTAAATATGATGCATACTTATATAATTCCAATTACTTTAGTTCTCTATAGAACATATAACCCGGGGCCCCGAGTGGCCGAGTGGTCTAAAGCGCTGTCCGTTACGGATCACTGCCATCTCACCTAAGAGTCTAAGATTCGGCTAATGTAGTGATGTGAGAAAGCTTGCCAGTAGCTTCTCGTGGGTCGGTGGTTCTTTCCTGGGGTTTTCCGGGTTCTTCCTCCACCATTAATACTGGCCGCCATGTAGAGCCTATACTGTGCTTAAAAATGGCGTTAAACCATAAAAAACAATAACAGATAACCCATACTTGATTAATGCCAATTACTTTAGTTCTCTGTATAACAAATAACCCATAATTGTATAATACCAATTACTTTAGTTCTCTGTATAACAAATAACCCATAATTGTATAATACCAATTACTGCAGTTCTCTATATAACATATAACCCATAATTGTGTAATACCAATTACTGCAGTTCTCTATATAACATATAACCCATACTTGTATAATACCAATTACTGCAGTTCTCTATATAACATATAACCCATAATTGTATAATACCAATTACTGCAGTTCTCTATATAACATATAACCCATAATTGTATAATACCAATTACTGCAGTTCTCTATATAACATATAACCCATACTTACATAATACCAATTACTTTAGGTCTCTATATAACATATAACCCATAATTGTATAATACCAATTACTGCAGTTCTCTATATAACATATAACCCATACTTACATAATACCAATTACTTTAGGTCTCTATATAACATATAACCCATAATTGTATAATACCAATTACTGCAGTTCTCTATATAACATATAACCCATAATTGTATAATACCAATTACTTTAGTTCTCTATATAACATATAACCCATAATTGTATAATACCAATTACTGCAGTTCTCTATATAACATATAACCCATACTTACATAATACCAATTACTTTAGGTCTCTATATAACATATAACCCATAATTGTATAATACCAATTACGTTAGTTCTCTATATAACATATAACCCATAATTGTATAATACCAATTACTTTAGTTCTCTATATAACATATAACCCATAATTGTATAATACCAATTACTTTAGGTCTCTATATAACATATAACCCATACTTGCATAATATCAATTACTTGAGGATTCTGTGTAAAATAAAATACATGTATAATACTATTACTTGAGGTTTCTATATGAAATATAACTCATACTTGTAAAGTAAAATTTGCTTGAAGGCTTTATGTAACATATAACCCATACTTGTGTAATGTCTAATAAATGGTGGTTCTAGGGAGAATAAGGAGATTGTCCTTTCTAATTAAGTGTACATCTCAAAATAAATAAATAAATAAATAAATAAATAAATAAATATATACTACTACTACTACTACTACTACTACTACTAAACTATAATAATAATAATAATAATAATAATAATAATAATAATAATAATGTTATTATTATTATTATTATTATTATTATTATTATTATTATTATACTTTTAATGTTCCGTAAATGTCGCAAACGAGATAATTACTGCCACCATAATGTTCAAGTTAAACATCGCTTGTATCTATATATATATATATATATATATATATATATATATATATATATATATATATATATATATATATATATATATATATATTATTTTTGCAGAATCGGATACGAGTTGGACTGTACTCAATCCATATTGCAGACTGGTTTCGAGTTTTTCCTCGTGATCAGTTTTTGTTTCTTAAAGCAGAAGATTATATAAAAGACGTTAGGACTACTCTGGTTAGAGTATTTGACTTTCTACAACTTGGTAAGTTGAATGGGTATATTATATCTAACATTTTGACATTAGTTGTATTTTGAACTATTACGTTTTGTTTTCGTTTTGTATTCTGGATAGTTATTATCTGAAAGTTCATTTGAGTGCATGTAGTGATAGATATCCGTAGCTCAAACTATCTTATACTCCGTAAAGGTCACAGTAATGACGAAATAAAGATCAGATTTTGTTTCAAGAATCAGAGAGAAAATGGTCAGCTATAACGTCATTTTAATATTTATAAGAGAGACTGCATGTATGCGATGATTACATGACAACCCTATCTTTAATAAAGACTTTTCCTTTTTGATGCACAAACCCAGAGACATGTTACTAATATTACCCAAGGATGAAAACGAGCGTTCTCATACTACAGTGATTAAGTTAAACTTACTGTTAACAATTCTTGTCAAATAAAAATATTCCTATTCTCATTGTTGGGTAAGAATAGAACAAACGTTTCGTATTTGTCTAGATTAATAAAACTCAAAACGGTATCAGTAAGTTATACCCGAATACAAAAGATAAAGAAGAAATCTCAAAAACACGAAAAGATCCTTACATTCCATGAAATGTTAGCCGGATGGTTTTATTTCAACTCATATCGATATGTGCGCTGAAAGCCCTTTCAAAAGTCCTAACTTATCGTAATAAAGTCTGTCCAAGAGGAGAGGAGTTTGAATGAAACTTAAGTTCTAATCTGATGGTTTACAAGAAATAGGATTCAGTTTTTAGCATGCAGTTGATTTTCTACGTTAGAGCTTGAACGTGATTCGAAATATTTACTAGCCTATACAATTTAGTTTTTTAAATATGTATATGACTAAAGTTATATTTAATTTTAACCTGTATGATAATACTCATATGCTTCGAATTATTCAAACCATTTTTAGTTGAGTTGAAACGTTCGTTGTGAAGATTCAGTTAATTGTATTGAGCATTTGATATTCATTTTTAAACATAGTTTAACATTTCCCTTTAAGTTTTCATTTTTCATTTTCTTCAGAGTTTCCACCTTTGCAAGCTCCTAGTAGATTTCTGTTCAAAGATAAGATTAACCAAAGAACAAAAACATTTGCCATGTTACCGGCCACAAGAAAATTGTTACAAGACATTTATCGGCCATATAACGACAGGCTGTGGAGATTACTTGATGATAGAAGATTTCATTACACCTATCCATAAATAATGGATCGTACAGGAGTACTGTTATTTATTTAAATTTATTTAAAAAGAGGTGTAATACTTTAGAATGTAGTTGAATTCTTAGGGCATTAAGTGTTCAATGTGATATAACTTGCTGTACCATGAATATAACCCCCTGTTCTTTTCGGTTAGGAGTTGTTTGTAAATACTTACTTTGTACTTTTTGTATTCACCTATTCCGAAAAGAATCGGTCAAAAGATAACTGAGTTGTTGCCAGCTATAGATAGTGTAAGTTGACAAAATTCGAAACAAAATGTAATAGGAAACTTGCTGATTTTTAATTATTGAAAACTGTCGGTTTGTTCTCTTTAACAAGATGAAGACTCTTAAAATTCGAAATAAAATGTAATAGGAAACTTGCTGATTTTTAATTATTGAAAACTGTCGGTTTGTTCTCTTTAACAATATGAAGACTCTTAAAATTCGAAACAAAATGTAATAGGAAACTTGCTGATTTTTAATTATTGAAAACTGTCGGTTTGTTCTCTTTAACAATATGAAGACTCTTAAAATTCGAAACAAAATGTACTAGGAAACTTGCTGATTTTTAATTATTGAAAACTGTCGGTTTGTTCTCTTTAACAATATGAAGTCTATTATCCGGCAAAGCATAAGATACGTGACAGATCTACTACATTAACGATGCCATTGGTACACGAGATGGCTGAAGTGGCGTTCATTTAATACATGAGATGGGTGGGCTACTAAAGTTTAAATACATTCGGTCACGTAGCCGTACTACGTAAGTGGTGATGCATTTGGTACTTGGCACCCACGGCTACTAATATTCCAGTACAATTTTAACATATTGGAAAGTTTTGCAAAGTAATGCAGCTTGTATCATCTTATCAACCGACATTCTGTTCCATCTTTTCATGCTCTGGTTTAAAAGAAAAGATTTAGTTTCACTGAAAATACGATAAATACTTTCTCTACATTTCAGTTGCTGTTCCAAAATTAGAACTTCTTTTTCTTTTTGACGATGAGTTGTGAATTACCAACATTGTGTCTTTTGTATCTACCTATTCTTAAATACGCGACTCAAAACATCGCTGAGATGTTACCATCCTTGACATGTTACTATTATTGAGATGTTCCCATCACTGAGATGTTACCATCCTTGACATGTTACTATTATTGAGATGTTCCCATCACTGAGATGTTACCATCATTGATATGTTAGTATCACTGAGATGTTACCATCACTAAGATGTTACCATCATTGACATGTTACTATTATTGAGATGTTCCCATCACTGAGATGTTACCATCATTGATATGTTAGTATCATTGAGATGTTCCCATCACTGAGATGTTACCATCATTGATATGTTAGTATCACTGAGATGTTACCATCACTAAGATGTTACCATCATTGACATGTTACTATTATTGAGATGTTCCCATCACTGAGATGTTACCATCATTGATATGTTAGTATCATTGAGATGTTACCATCATTGACATGTTACCATCATTGAAATTGTTACCACCATTGAGATGTTATCATCACTAAGATGTTACCATCATTGAGATGTTACCATTATTGATATGTTACCATCATTGAGATGTTACCATCACTGAGATGTTACCATCATTGATATGTTACCATCAATGAGATGTTACCCTGAGATGTTATCATATCTGAAAAGTATAATTGCTGGTACATGATAGGCTATTGATGGCGGCCAGTATTAATGGTGAAAGAAGAACCACCGACCCCAGAAATGCTACTGGCAAGCTTTCTTACAGACCCACATTGGCCGAATCCGAGACTCGAACCCACGTAGATAGACGTGAGATGGCAATGTTCCGTAACTGACACCGCTTTAGACCAATGGGCAACTCGGGACCTCCTGTTTGCATATTAAACCAATCATTATTGTGACAAATATTCCATTCGAACTATTAGATATACAATCTAAATTTGTAAAATGTATCTGTCCTTAAATTAATTTTAGACTTTGGGAAGCAAGTTAACCCTTCCCTTCAATTTCATTTGGTTTGCACTCGAGATACTTTGGTACTCATATTAAACTTACTACTAGAAACAACAAGGTGGACTGCATAACAGGGGAAAACTGAATGAGCAACGTCATTGTTAACTGGATACTGAATGAGGCTCATTAGTCTCGTATCCAGTAAATATGAGATGGCATTTCCGATCCTATACAGATACATATGAAGAAATCTATTTTAGTCTCAGCCAATTCTTTAGTTGCTGTACGTTGGATACTCCTCCCTCTGTGGCAACTTGACTTTTTTTTTTATGTTAAATCAAACAAAACCGGTACATACTTGGTGTTCATATGAAGTATGCATACTGTCAGTGACTGAACTTCCATGACCAAAATGTCAAGAGTACTTACCATCTAGAATACATGAATGGTGCCAACGAGAAGAGAGTTCATTCATGTTTCTACAGTACTCTTACCTGGCATCGTATCAATCCTTATAAGAAATTTGTTAACGAAAATAAAATATCTTCGTTTGCGTATAATGTTTTTGTTGTAGGAATTAACGCCATGTTTCAGCGCAAGATAGGCTATTGATGGCGGATAGTATTAAAGGTAAAGGAAAAACCCTGAAAACCCCGGAAATAACCACCGACCCAAGCAAAGCTACTGGCAAGCTTTCTTACATACCCACATTGGCCGAATCCGAGACTCGAGCCCACGTAGATAGACGTGAGATGGCAGTGTTCCGTAACGAACACCGCTTTAGACCAATCGGCCACTCGGGACCCCCTGTTTGCATACTAAACCAGTCATTAATGTGACAAATATTTCATTCGAACCATTAGATATACAATCTATATTTGTAAAATGTATCTGTCCTTAAATTATGAATATTAGACTTTGGGAAGCAAGTTAACCCTTCCCTTCAATTTCATTTGGTTTGCACTCGAGATACTTTGGTTCTCATATTAACCTGACTATAAGAAACAACAAGGTGAACTGCATAGCAGGGGAAAATTTAATGAGCAGCGTCATTGTTAACTGGATAATGAACGAGGCTCATTAGCCTCGTATCTAGTACACTATGAGATGGCATTTCCAATCCTATACAGATACATATGAAGAACTCTATTTTAATCTCAGCCAATTCTTTAGTTGCTGTACGATGGATACTCCTCCCTCTGTGGCAACTTTACTTTTTTATACCCATTCTACTTTATGCTAATATTTAGTTCACTCTTTCACGGGACCCTGGGTGGTTGAGTTGTCTAAAACGTTGGACGCACCAGTCGCGCGTGGGTTCCAGTCTCGAACGCGGTCTATGTAGGTATGTGAGAAAGCATTGGTTCTTAGAGGATTTTCCATGATTCTTTCCCCATTAACTAGACTGACTTCCTCCATCAGTTATACTGGCTGCTATATATAGTCTATATGCGCTGGGAAATGGCGATACACCACAGAACAGCACCGACAAAACAACAACAACACATTTAGCAGCAGAGAGGGTGAACCCTACAACCTTTTGAGACAAAACGAGCCTTCCTACGAAATCTTATTTAACCAAAAAAATAAGTCTCCATTTAGCAAACGGAGACTTTACGATTTTTTAATCAATTTTGGTCACAACGTTGTTGTCATTCACCCTCTCTGCTTCTGGAACTTTCAGTTCTGGTTAACAAAAATCATTTACGATTTCAACCAAATATTTGATCGAGTCTTTAGGACGAAAATCATTTATGATTTCACAAACAAACTAATCGCTAACACCTCATCTTGTAGATCAATTAAATTATTTGACTGGTCGGTGAGTCGGAAATTAATTCACGTTAACGAATTATTATGGCATCGCATGTAGACAGGATTAATTGGGTTTTCAATAATTAGGAATCCTGGAGGAGCTATTGGTGCAAACGAATAAAGAATATATCCCTGCTGAGCTTGATTTGATTGCTCTAGATTAATTTGATAGCTTCCTTCAATTGCATCACATACTAAATTGAGCGCAATCACCGTTGAAATATTCACATTGTGCGGGGCAATATGCCTACCACCACCATCTGGATCATTATTATACTTGAGAAGGACAGTTGAATCTGGTTTTTGTAGCGCCTTGATATCGGTTCTAACAATTCTTGCTAGTTCATCAGCGTTGTATTTGGGAAACTTGAAATTACGCAGATTGTCTTCTGTGGTATTGTAATCGGTTATAAATCGTTGTTTACTGTCGCTTTTGTCATTAATTATTGTTTGAATAATTAGTTCATAGATATATTTCATGTCAGATATAAGTTGATTTATTATTTTAACGTGTTTTTGCGATCTTGTTTGCCGTAGTTGTTCTAGTTGTGTTTCATATATTTGTTTAATTTCATTAAAATAACCACGGATGTCATTTAGCGTAAATGAAATAGTAACAGATGAGTCGGCTGTTCTTTTAATGATAAAATCCCATTGCAATGTGTCTTTGTTGGTAAATATAAATCTATCGGCGAGTTTTCCTTTTCTTATATCAGATAAATTATCTCGATAACTGGGATTGATTTCATGATATGATTGTACGTCCGTGGTTAAGTCGGCGGTGGATTTTTCCGGTGGTTTTTCAGGCCATCCTAACACTGTTCTTAATGAGCTGTTATAGATATCTACAATGTATCCCTCTGTGCTTATTTCGATCGACGACGAGAGCGTCGGTTCATGAAGTGTAATAGCTATTTTTGATTCTTTTCCAGTGATTGATTTTATTCTACGCTGAATTTCAGCATCGATTTGCTCAATTTGGTACGACCCAGTTGGTAACGAAACAGTTTCCCACGCTGGAGTGCCATCGGGTTTATTCTTATACGAGAACACCAGTGCGTTATTGGGTTGCTGACCACCAAAAGCAACCGATCTGATATTAGGCCAGCTATGATATACTCGTAATTTTGCCAGCGCGATCTCACGCACTGGAATCGGAGAAGGGAAGTTCACACTAAATTGTGGGGTTGTTGATGTTATTGATATCATGCTTGTTCGTATCGGAGTGGTATTCTCCGCGATTCGTTGAAGCAGTTGCAATTCGTTGAATTGTAGTGACATTATTGTTAACGCTGTCTTCAATTTCCAATTTCAACATCGTGGAGTTATACAACTGGGTCATCGCGGAAAATTCAACATCGGATATGAACGAATTATCTATCGACAGTGAGATCAACTCCGATAATTTCGAGTACGCGTCAAATACCACCCTGTACCGAGCTGTATAATCACTGAGTTTTTTCTGAGAACACGATGATAACTTTTTAGTTATCGCGGTGGCGACAGCAGCAATTGTTGTTGCCGCGGAGATAGCGATTGGAACTGCAATCGGAGCCATCATGGTCACCGTCGACAAAATAACCCCGGCGCTGGCCATCACACCGGATACCGAGTACACGGTGATGTCGATGGCGGTAATTCTTCTGCGGTATTTTTTCATTTTTTCACGATGGCGCTCAGAAAGTGATTTCAAGTTCGCGGAAAATTCTTTCACGTTGTCGAATCGATATTGCGATGACGCTGTCATTGACATTGTTATTTTAAACCTGATAGTGTTTTCAATTATCCTATTATTGAAACGGTTTTAGGATCGGATGAGGGGATACCGGATACAAATTCTATTATCCAGGGTAGTGACTCCCTAATCACAGACTCGTCGGAATTGTTTATAGTAATCGTAAGCGGGATTGGTATAGAGGGTGTAGGTGGTGGTATTTTCTCTAGTATATACATCAATGTGTTAACACCTCTGATACCTGTGTTGCTGAATTCCAAATCAAATTTACGGTGATGTATTATTGTAAGTCGGTAGCAACCTGGTACACCATTATGTCTGTTGCCAACATTAAGATAATTTCTGTTTCCTCGGATCCAATCAAAAGTTCCACTATCAACCGTGTACGCGATGTTATTAACGGTGCTTACACTATGTGGAATTTTTACCTTATTGATAGCCGAGATAATTTCAACGAGAGACATACCCACGTTGGTGAATTTTTGTACCTTTTCAAAATCTTCTTTTAGGTTAAGAATATCATTACACATTTCGAGATAATTTGTCCTTATTTCGCTGATATTTATCATCCTCTTCGCCCCCTCGTTAAAAAAGAACGAAGCCAGAATGCCTTTGATTCCAAGCTGTGCTTGGTCTTTAATATGAAAATCGATGCTAGAAAATTTTGTCGTGATATCTTGGGGTTTACTGCCCTCAAAGAACTTGTTAACAATTTCGCTGGTGAGCTTTTGTTCGTCAATAGCTTTTTTAATTTCAGCGAGGGTTGGGCCTGTCAACGATGTGGTTTCAGACACAGGTGTTCTCCCTAAAAAATTATCAACGATGGTATTAAGTGTTGTTTGTCTCATCATAAACATATTAATATCTTTGAGAGTCATCGTAGATGTAGCTTGGACACCAAAGAAACTATTAGCGATGTAGGCATTGTGAGTATGCTTGCCGATAAACTCGCTAATTTCAGCGAGAGTCATGCCTGCCACAAGCGGGTTTCCAAAAAACTTAACAATGACGTCGTTAGTGGGTTTTTGTACCTTTTCAAGATTTTCTATTATTTTAGAAATATCATTGTAATTATCGAGATAATTTGCCTTGATTTCATTTTCATTCATCACCCTTCCCGCGTCTTTGTTAAAAAAGAATAGTGATAGATAGTTTTTAATTTCAGCGAGAGTCATGCCAACCACAAGCGGGGTTCCAAAGAATTTATGTACAACATTTTTGCGAAAACTATTATAACCTCGTATATGATCATCCAGCTCACGGCCGTGGGTGGCAATCGCGCCGTCATGGAGGGCAATCATGTTGTCATGGGTGGCAATCGCGTCGGTGATCGTAGACACAAGTGCGCCTGGTTTAAGTTGTCCACCGTTGGAATACAGCGCAATAGAGTTTTCAGCGACGTCGTGCTGCCGTTTTAAAATGTCATCCAATGATACATCACTGCTTTTCAATTTACCCTGTTTGTCTTGAAATACAACTATTTCGTTCGGGTCAACACTTACTAAATTTAACGTCTCAGCGATTTCATCTTCAATTATTTTTTTTACATCCTCGATAGAACAAGCAGATGTTTCCGCGGTGGGTTTCGACATTGACAGAGATCGTTCCCAAATATCAATCATTATTATAAAGACTCTAGTATTTTCAATTTATTGATTATCTAAAATTACCTAGTAATTTCCCACTGGTATATTTATTTACAACCAGATGAGGTGGTTTCCACGGAGATCCAAAGGATTTGAATGAAATCTCCGCGAGGACATTTAATACTTCACGGCCGCATATCGGTGGATCATTTAATTGTTGTGTTGGCAGCGTGGAATAAAAAATCGGAAACTCTTTGAGTTTCATCGAAGAATTTATATACCGCATAAACTCGTTCGGTGGGGCTAACCCATATGAATCGAAATAGACAATCCCACGTGGATCAATCGCGTATGCAACCCAGTGAGTTCCCGATCCGCTGCTGTTATCAAGATTGATGATACCGGTTTCAACGTTATTTGGTTTTCTCGGTAATTGATCTCTCATAAAAACCCCTCTGAAGTTTTTTATCGCTAGTTTTTTAGCAGCATCAATTAAATCAAAATTGGACATGGGAACCATAGGTTCCTCAGTCATAGACTTCTCAACAATTGGGTTTTCAACTAATAAATCGTTCCTGGTATTCTTAGACCCGATCCGTTCACGGATCTCCCGCTGTACCATGAATACGGAGTTCCTGGTAGTCTTAGACCCTTTCCCTTTTTTTTATATCCTTTCCCAGTTGCCTTTTTCAACGCCATCCCTGCTGCGGTCCCAACGGCTCCCAACGCTGCCGCTTTCGCCACTGCTGGGGCAGCCGCTGCAATCAATGCTGGTATTGCAGCTAACAATGGAAATATACCACCTGATTTTATCATGTTGGCGACTGCGGCTTTTGAAAATTCTATTTGAACTCCTCGCTTATTCTTTAGCGCATCATTGAAATGTTTTATTTGACGATCCGTCAGTGATATTTTATGTGTACCGCCGGACATCTGTGCTGGTTTTAACGTTATTGTTGTTCCACATTCTTTAGCGGATTTTGATCGCAATTTCTTGACCTGACCATCAGTCAGCTTGACACTAACAACACTATATGTCATTTTATTGTAAAACATATTCATGTTTTCAATTGATCTATTTGGAAACTCTTCAAGTTTCATTTACATATTTTCGGAAAAATCCGAAGGATTTTCAATCATAGATTTTCCACTGGTGCATCAACGATTCTCATTCGTCCGCCAGCCCCTTCAAGTAGCATTGATTTGTCGCTGAGAATGACAGCAACCGCTCTATAATTAACACCACCAGGGGCTATACGAGCCCTAAAATGTATGTCAACAACGGATTGCCTTGTTAAATCAAGATGTTCCAGCGAAAAGTAATAAATCGGATAGCGGCTTTTAAAATCAAGTTGCGATATTTGTAAACCAGTATCAACATTTTGATCACGACCCATATATGACAGCATTCTATGATACACACGTGCTATATGGTTAGTGTCGTAATCAAGTTGTATATCCTCAGATGGTTCCTGTTGTCCGTTTATTCTCAGTGAAACCTCCTTGACTCCTAATCGATCAAATATCATATGACTGCGTTCTTGGGAGCCTAATCGATCCCGATTCTGCAGCGCTATAAATATATGACGTGGAGCTGAAACGCCTTGTTTTGATTCCAGGTGCCATGTAAATGTATCAGCAACATTATCCTCTTTGGCATCAGTCGTTGTTGTTAGCCAACTTATCAATGATTTGCCACCTGTGTCCATAAATGAAAGTAGCCGCTCTTCCGTGGTAATTGATGGGGTCATTACTGGCATCCACAATACTATTTTACTCAAAACAACTTTACCATCAGCGGCACCAGTACGCCAAATTGCATCATTGTCATTGCCTTTTCGCACTAACGCGATTGTGTGTTTGGCTCCATAGATGACTTTTCTGACATTTCTGCAGAATCCAAATATGTGATGGAGTGGAATCGCACATGAAAAATATCGCTGCTGTCCTTGCAATGCTAATTTTTGTGTTGCAAACCCTATATTGAAATTATTATTAACTTCTTTTATAATTTCAAACGCAGCTCCGGGTCTAGCTCGACGTTCTGGATTAGTTGCTTCTCGTTGATTATCAACTGAAGTGTCTTGCGGTGTTAACACTTTAATGTATTGAAGGTGGTCAGCGTTATCAGAGGTATCCTTTGCAAACATCATAGACGGACCAGCCGATCTTGTATAATCATCGGAGTATCTTGCTAGCCCGATTATTGTTGTTGCAACATCAACCTCGCGGTCTATTGATTCAATTTCTTTTCCATCAATGAGATATCTTGCACTTTCAAATAACGCCATTATACCATTATTAACAAAACCAACTCGGATATTTGGATCATTTTCATATGGTGTATCAGCTGCAACATTTGTTACGAGTTTTCCCTCGATTTCAATAAATGCTTCACATGGCAAAAAGTATTTGCTGGTATCTTGAACTTGTAGTTCAATTCGCGATCGTAGGTCGGGTTGTATTGCATGATAGGAATAGTATTGATAATCGCGGACGGAATTGTCCTTGGGTACTGGGGCTTCTATATCGAAGGCCGGATCAGCTGTTCGTTTAAACATTTTATTAAAATACTAGTGTTTTCAATTGTGAAACTCGAAGAGTTTAACGCTAGCGTTTCAACTCTTTATAATCATCGTCGTTGAAAATTCTTCGAATTTCTTTTTTGTTTCAAACCACTTCCTGTTATCGCGTTCATGATAGCGCTATCTGTTACCGGTGAAGTCGTCAATTGTGACGGAGTCACCGAAGCAGCCAACGACGCTAGTTTTTCTTCCACTGCGCTATTTATTGCTTTGCTGATTTTTGCAGGCATCACTGTAGTTGATGGCAGCACTGGTGGTTTCACCACCGACTTAGTCATTCCTGGTTTCTTTCGCACCAATGATGCTATTTTATCTTTCGCGGCAGAAAATGCCTTTCCGGCAAGATTTCCAACGAAATCTCCGATTTTGCTGGTTCCCTTATCACGAATAATATCAATGGCCTTCATTGATAATTGTTTAGCTAACGGCGCCACATTTGGAGCCATTCTTGTAAATAACCCCGCAATGGTATTGCCGAAACCATCTCCGTAATATGCTCTATAAACAGGTAATCGTGAGTTCACCACGTAGACGCTTACGGGTTTATCATGGTTGTAGTGTATAATCATCTTGTTATAAAACTAGTAGTTTTTCAATTAATGATCAATCGCTTACATCCATAGGATTTTCATCATAACGTAGGGCGTCTCTGTGATTTTCAACTAATTCAGCAATGAGTTCTCGATATACATTAATGTCCATGATACCACCGGCAAAAAATCGTCTGCAGATATCAGCGGCCTCATTAATTATTTCCGGTGAGTTATTTCCGGCTCGCTTCCCCCCGATGAGAACATCTAACCGTGATATATCACTGAGGATGTTACCAGGGCATGTCATGGTAGAGTCAAAGACTCCAGCGTTGAAATCTAAAGGATTTTTAATCGAATATCCGCTAGCAGTAACTTTTTTAGTTGTACCAGTTTTATCATACTCATCAATTCCCCTTCTAAATTCTTTATATCCCATTTCTCTTTTATTTAAACGGCCAATCCCCTTATTCGTTTTATACAACCAATCAACCCATTCATCTCGGCCTATTTTACTGTTTTTATACTCGTCTTTTAAAAAGTCCTTTCTGGAATGAAAGCTTTGGGCGGCAAAATCACCAAAAATCCTATAATGTTCGGGTTTTATTAATTGAAATCGTTTGATTTGTGTTATAGTTTCTTCGGTGAGTTTGTCTATAAAGGAAACACCTCTTGGGGTGACATCAACAGGTTGTGGATCAGGTGTGGAAGCTCTTTGAGTTTCAGGTGCAGAATCATCAATATCAGCTAATCGTTCATACTCGTGTTGGGCTTTTATATCACTGGATAGCTGTTGTATCCCTGCACGTGTTTGTTCGGTCTCTGCTGCTATCTTTTCAAGTGTATCAAGCAGCGGCGCCTTCTTTGCTCGTTCTCGCTCAGGAATATCTCCGTATATCGCTGCTTCAGTTAACTTTTTCACATCTTTGGTTGCACTTGTTATCGGAGTAAACAGTTGTTCACTTGACACAGAAAAGTCAGTCTGCGCTTGTTGTCGTTGTTGAAGTTTCTCACGAAGTCTGTCTCGAACCGGTATAAACTTTTTAATTGCTGCTAGCCGCTCTCGGGCTAATCTAGTTGTAAGCGATTCACCTACCATATATTATTTGTGAACTAATTTTTCAAATGTGAAACTATCACAATTAAAAGATGAGTTATTAAATAATGTACCATCAAGCTAACGTATCCATCTTCGACAGGGTTAAACTGTACGACGCTATCCGCGAGTGTTTCAGAAATAACATCGCTGGGGGTTTCAGAATTGTAATATCTGAGAACGGCGATGAACAATTTGTGTTAACGACGCGGCAACAAGAACAACTACGTGAAAATGGAGGCGTCGCGGTGATTACTTGCTACTACAACCAGATCATCCATTATGCACATAACTGCATGGGCAAGTCCACACTGCTGAGTATCCTTTCAGGAGAAAATCCCATGTGAGTGTTACAAAAAACGCTAAAAAAATAATTATTTTTTAATAAAATTTACCGAAAGCCTAACACTCACGTGGTTAAGATACTGGTTTTTCCTCGTTTAACATTTTTCTAAGATAACGAACCTTAGAACTAATTTCGGCTCGTTTTTGATACTCTTGGCCGAGCTTTTGACGTATTGCTTCAACGGTGCTAAATAGCGTTATAAATACGTTAATGTCGTTACCGTACAAACAAGCATTGATGGACTTTTGAATTCCTTTCACAAGCCTGTACATCTTAGGTAAAACATAACGACCCATACTAGACTGATACTCAATGTCTTCATATTCCGAGGCTATTCTGTCGCAGTCGAGATCTTCAGATAATACTATTCCTCTATTTTTTAAATCTGAGATTTCAGCAATTATAGAATTTACATCTTTGATATCCATATTTTTATAGTATACTGTATCTCTAATTATTAAAAAAAAAACAAAAAACACTCATTTGGCAATCTCGCTGGCGCCCTATGACGTCAGAGAGACCCAGAGGTTACATATACGACAACACATCTTTGGAACTCCTTGGTTGCCTTCACATCCAAGTAAGCCCAAGGGGACCCGAAACATACATCTCCGGCGGGAGGCCTAAGGTGGCAAACGCCATCTTAGACCGCCCAGAAGATATGCTTGGGGTGACGTCACAACATGTACTTAATTAAAGGCGGCACAATGCCATATATATCTGCGCTCGAGTGTTGCGGCAGATTGTAGGCGTAACATATACTTAATTAACTTAATTAAGGATGGATTATAATTCAATGGAACGATGATGGTAATGATGTGGGACGGCACAGGACAGCACAAACATGAAACGACGGGGCGGATTTTCTACGACCAACCAACCAATCAAAAGCAACCCAATTAAATTAACCCGGTTGCATGATTGTGAACAAAAGACAACCACACGCCCGGGTTAATGGCGTTGGTTAGTTTTGATCGGTCGCATTGGCCTTCGAAAGCCCCAGCTTTCTACATTTCATATACTATATAAGGTGACTAATACAGCAGCCTTGATTCACGAGTGTGTTATTTTATTTCCTTGAATTACTTATTAATGCTGTTTCACAACATTTAAAAAAGACAAAATAGTTTAATAAAACACTAAAAAAAATAATGTAGTTGTTAGATAAAACAGCGTTTTTTACTCTGTTATAATTCTCTAGTCAAAATACATTATCGATTAGATTACAAAGAGCTGTATACAAGGAATTTTAACCACGCCCACCTACTTCAATGAATAGGAAACACTCGCGTTCCGGCTGAGCGAACATAGGTAATACGCTGGATGGGCGCGCCTAGTCAAGGTATACAGGTAATAGCAGACGACAAATTCCTTTGACGTCATAATACAAGGGAACTTAGTAGGTAGAGTGTGAATTGCGTCGGATTTATCCATAAAGGATTTATCTCCCTTGAATAGTTTCAGGTGTAGACGAATTTTATTTTATGACCATTTTTTTTAGACAGAGCAGTTTTAATTATATTTTCTGCAACAAATCGTATTGAAGGCATACAAATGTCAAAGTATCTACTGGCTTCATTTATCGACTGAAAGCGTCTCTCTTCATTTTTTTCTAAATCAAACGATTTAACTCCCCTAGGGCGTTTTGCGTATTTGCCAGTTCCACCTAATTTTGCATTCAGACTTTGTGAGACGGCTTGAAGATTCACAAGACAATTATCAGTCTTCACGACATTTATATGATCAATCACAAATCCGTTTTCGATTAATCCGTTATGACATTCAAAAATAATTCTGTGACAGAGATATGTTTTATTTCTAGCACTAAACAACAAATACCCCATATTATTCAGATATCCAACCGGTTTTTTTAGTCTGCGGTGCCTGACAACACCATCAAGGGATGCTTCGTAATTAACAAGCACTGGGTGAGGTCTTAAATCTTGGCTCATTTGTATAATAATACTATTTGTCTAATTTATTATAAATCTCTTGATAAAATCTTGAGGGTTTTTTATGATTTTGTCCTTGATTTTATCAAGGACGAAGTCATCGGTAGGATCAATGACTGCATTTTTTATTCGTTTGTCATAATAGCGTTTTAGTTCTCTGTATCGTTTGCCGCCGCAACTGAGGCATAATTGTGATTTTCCTCTAACGCCCACTCCACATCGGAGGCATGGGAGAGGACCTTTTGAACCGTTTCTTACGCTTTGCATATGATACCCACAGAATTCGCTCCTGCATGATTTGTTACACGGGGTTGTTGATCCAATCATAAGCCACTTGCAGTGATTCATTATACTATATTTTTCTATTTAAATACTTGTTTTAATTATAACATGGAGGAGTTCAAGAGATTATCGAAAATTAAACCCTGGAAAAATACTAAATTCAGTCTTGATAGGGAGTTCCAAAGATTATCAAAAATTAAGCCTTGGAAAAATACTAAATTCAGTCTTGATAGGGAGTTCCAAAGATTATCAAAAATTAAGCCTTGGAAAAATACTAAATTCAATCTTGATAAAGAGTTCCAAAGATTATCAAAAATTGAGCCTTGGAGAAATACTAAATTCAATCTCGATAGAGTCTCTGATACACCAAAACGTCTAATCGGTGATAGAACTATACTAAGTAAAATCAGGGAGTGTTTTAATGAATTCTACCGAGACGGTGCAGTATACTGTTGGTCGACATTTCGAATGATTGATGAAGATGTCAATGTACCCATCATCGATGCTACTATGAACGATGAAAGAGCAGCTGAGATAATTTCACACCTTGGCGTAAAATCCAAAGGATTTTCTATGAAAATCAAAGATGGAAATCCAAAGGTAAATTGCAAAGCAATTCCCAAACAAAGCAATTCCCAACAAAAGTATTTTTTCAGAATAAAATTCATTATCGAAGTCGAAGGCAAATGGATTATCAGGGATAAATTTGAACCAATCCTCAAGGATAAAAAAACTGTCATTGTAAGTAGAGATTCCAAACCAGGAATTCTAACTGGAATTGACAAACCATACTACGAGAGATCTTATCCCGTAACAGCAATCGTTTATGGGATATATCCGTTAAATGATAAACCCGATATTGCAAAACTAGCTCCTATGAAATATTCACCGTTGACTTCGTCAAGGCTCAATTGTGTAGCAACACGGGTAATGGAACACTTCACAAATGCATCCCGAGGAAATAAACTAACTGATCTGCGACGTAGGAAAATAACCGAATGGGAACTGACAGTGAAACAGCACGGTGCAAAGATTTCTGATATAGCTAAATTAGAAACATCATTAAGATTCCCAATAACCGTTATGACGATAACCGGAGAAGTATTATACGAACCGAAATATAACAAAAATGGAGCGCCAATCCAAATTATTGATCATAACAAACACGCGTGGACACCTGCAGTAACAATATTTCCACGAGAACGAACCGTGAGATATATCCCCCCAGAATTCGTCGGGGATGTTTTTTATAATGAGAAATTATTCGATGCTATTCATACGCTGTGTAAAGATGATCCTGTGTCAGTGTGGTTACTTAGAAGTGATGAAGATCCCGAAATAGGATTTGATCAATTTGTAAGACCAAATGGTGAATTATATCGCGTTGAAGAATTAGATAACAGAATGAGAAAAATCGCTAGTGATTTTTCACCGGAGAGTTCCCATGAAAAACTATTAACGGATAGTTTTACTATTCCATCAGTGGTAGCTCACTTCGCAAGAGAAAAAAACTCATGGCGTCCAACACAAAGTGATTTTCTCGAGGACGTCAAATTGAGTTGCGTCGAATTTAGTCATGGAGGACTGTGGAATACAAAATACCATCGTGGCGGTATGATTTCAATTGATATATCCGCGTATTATCCTGGACGTTTCCTCGGGTATGGAGAATGTAGTAACTATTTTAAACGATTTGGACACCCCACGCATGAAATGACTCGTGTTGCGATTAATGGTCCATTACCTGATTTTGGTTTAACTGGATTCGCTCGTGTGATATCATTCGAATTCGCTACAGGGTTACATCCGTATAGTTATTTTTGGCTTGGTAGACATATATCTGAAAAGGCCTGGATGCCAATAGTGTTACTACGATATATGATTGATTGTGGTATGCTAATATCGTTGATTGTTTCCGAAGCTATTATATGCTATCGAGCTCAGAAAGAAGTTTGGTTACCACAACCCGATCTAGATCGTATTATTAGCGAACAGCGAAAACAGTTTCTAGATGGAAATTCTTCGAATGGAAAATCGGAGATTTTCAATGAAGAACAAATCATGAATTGGTCTAAGAAGTTATTTGAAATTAAAAAAGAACAAGCAAAAGATTTTGGACGAAGAATAATCGGTAAATTTACCCAGGGTGGACGATGCGACAATGCAAAATATTCTTCGCGGTTGATCATAGACATCGCTGAATACGATTTTATTGTAACGGATTTAACGAAACAGGGAAAACTTGTAAATCGTAAAGACGCTTTCCTATCCGATGGAAGACGATTAGGTAAAATTGTTACCTATTGTGATGGATATATTAAACAATATACGCATTTGAGAAGTTCTATGCTAGCTTATGCTTCTATCAATTTATTTTCGATGATAAATAGATTTCCTAATACCGCAGTTAGAGTAGCCACTGATTCTATTTATATCCACGAGAAATACAAATCAGATGTAGCTAAATTCACATCCCCGGAGGAAGCGTGGGGATGTTGGAGATTTAAAAAGGAGACGCTACATGAGTATTGTGAATCGGCAGATGTTACCAACGACGATAAATACTTGAAAAGCAACCAATTATCAGAATTATCAAACGCGACATCGATATCAGATCCAATTACGCGATATAAAATCGTTTATATAAACGGATTAGGAGGATCAGGAAAGACAACACGAGTAATTAGTTTATTCAAAGATAAAATTAACATGAATGCGTTAACGCCAACTCATAAACTTGCCAGAGACAAAAAACAACGAGATGTAAAAAATTCTGGTACTTATCATAGCTTCTTTCGATGGAAAGGCGATAAGTGGACCCCTGAAAGAATGGGACAGAAATTTATTCCACCGGTGATATTATGGGATGAAATTTGTACAGTACCGTTACAAGTCTTAAAAACATTTCTTGAATGGTTGTCAACGAAAAATACAAAAATTAATATGTGTGGTGATCAAGGCCAACCACCACCAATTTTCGGTGAATCTCCTCATGAATGGCTAAAAAAGTACGTTGATTATTACACAGAGATGAACGATGACATTAGATCATTAGATGAAGTATTAAAGGAGTTTAAACAACTAATCAGATTACAACCGGATAGAATCCAATGTGAAATAATGCGTGAAATAATTTCAGAAACTCCAATGAATAATTTTTGGGAAGCATGGAGACCAAACGATTTGATAGTAGCAAGTAGAAAAATAGTCAGAGACAAACTTCAGATGAAATTATTTGAATTACATAAATGTAAATTTTCAACACTTCCAGTACCGCTTTGTTATAGACCTTCGGATACACGAAAGCAGAATATCGACGTTGACATTCCTGGACAACGTGAAAAGCAGAATTTAGTATTAAATGATATTGTGCTGGTTGATATCAGCGTCGTCGAAGATGCATTGCGTGCTGATAAATTCCCGTGGACGTTAGGTTACGCAGCGACAATACGCTCTCCACAGGGATTAACTATCACAGACACAATTGTTTGGATAGTAGATAATCGCATTGAGTGGTCAAATTTAGTTTATCTCGCAGTATCCAGAGTACGAAGTATAAATCAACTCCGAAGAGTTGTTTTCGATGATGAAATCATTGGTGACGATGATGACACCACAATAAATGATATTGATGTTAGCATCATTAATAAAAAAATCTCTGGTTATAAACAACAGGATAAAAAAATAATAGAAAATTTGACATTGATGCTCAATTAATAATTACGCTGAAGCAACAACAGAATAATCACTGTGCGAGTTGCAATTGTATAATGCGTTGGAGTTGGTCGAATAAAGATCCTCGCCAATTTATCGTAGACAGAAAGAATAGCAGCATTGGTCATATCAGAGATAACGTTATGCTGACTTGTCTTGAGTGCAACAGACGAAGGAGTGCTAGTTAAGACCACGCGGTGGTAACTGAGTATCCTCGGGAATTACCTGTAGTTGTTGTCGAGTAAATCCTCGCTGAGGGGCAGTTGAATCCAATTTATAGATTGGAGGTCTACCAGTTGATCGTGTTATAGTAGATATCTTGTGTGCACTAACACTCCAAATAGGATCAGTAGCTCTTTTTTTACCACCCTCAAGCTCTCCTGGTTCTTATAAATACCTAACAGTGACATTACTACCAAGAATTGGTTCTTTGAAATCTTTTTGTGAAATTCCTTGGATTTCCATTTTAGGTATATACTTCTTTTTAATAGCGTTGTTAGGTTTCATGTTGATTGTTCGAGGAATCTCGTTATTCAGCGCGGTAATCACAGCTGGTAATCTCTTAACCCATTCACGGGATCTTTTATCCTGAATAAACTCCTTCGCGTATTGATATCCAAATAACCGTTCAGCAAGAGTCCGATTAAATCGTTCAACAATTGCCTGATCACGATGTAGTGCAGTATGTCCTCGTCTGATGGTGACATTGTGATGTTTCATCGCTGATAAAACAGCGCCTTGAAATTCCTTGCCAGGATCAACTTGTAACAGATTTGGCCAGCGTAGTGGGCCTCGTCGATAAATCTTTTCAAATGCAGAAGCAACTTCAGGTGATGATTTTGTTTTTAGCGGTTCTGCTTGTTTGTATCGACTCGCAACGTCAACTACGGTTAGCGCGTATTTGTAACCGTTGTCATGTGGTAAAAACAATAAATCAGCTTGATGAACTTCATTGGGTCCGGTAACATCAAAATGCGAGAAATTGATTTGTTTAGGACGCGGTAGATAAATTTGCCATATAGCCTGTTTGGATAACCAATTAGCCGCAGTAGCCTTTTTCACTTTTGCGGCGCTGGCGAGTTTATTGATTGCTGCTTTACCCTTCCAGTATCCCCTCGGAGAATAATAAATAGATTCCATATTATTAATTACCAGCACCCATCATCAATTTGCCTTTCATAGCTGATTTTACCAACCACGAAGCCAATTTTTCTTTCAAAGATTTATCAGGAACAGCATTTAACGCATGAATTAATTTAACATCTGCGAGATGCCTGTTTTGCAGATTGCTGCTTTTATATGCAACATCATGAGTATGACACGCCTTATCAATAGAGTTTATCGGATACTCGCCGGGTCGGGGTTGATTTTGATCATCAAGTCCGATATCTAATCGTGTTCCGGGGCCACAGTAGCTATATCCTGGAAGGTGCTTTTCTCTGGGGTACTTTGCCCATGGGGTTCCAGGGAGCTTTGCCAATTTGGCTGCAATATCACCTCCTCGTTTTTTTTTAAAACATCTCCAAATTGTAAAATCTTTGATTTTGTAGAAACAAATCTGAACTTTTTAATACCACATGTTGCACATCTACCAGTTAGTTCTGATCTGTTATTTTTAGTTGTAACCGTCGTCACATCATTTGTGCTAGTACGCGTTTTACACTTCACACAATATAGATCCATAATTTATGTATAGAGATATGAATATAATTGATTTTTCAGCGACTAAAATAAGAGAACCAGTTAAGCATCATGCAGCGCTACCAAACTCTATCCGTGCAATTATAATCGGGCCATCTGGATCCGGCAAAACTCAATTGTTGCTCAATTTAATAATGAGATGGATGAAGTGGGATAAGTTGTATTTAATTGACCCTAGCGTAGATGATCAACGATGCTATGAAGTGCTAAAAGATTTTAATGAAAACGCTTCAGAAATTAAGGGTGAGAACGCCATTGATTTTATAACTGATATTGACGAGGCACCATCCGTGGATGACCTTGATGGGAACATTAACAATTTAGTCGTATACGACGATGTGATGTTAGACAATCAAAAAAACCCAGCTAGGATCTTTTCCAGAGGCAGGCATAAAAACACTGACGTGATATATGTCACTCAACGCTACACTCAGATTCCAAAAGTGATCAGAGATAACTGTAATATTCTTGCTGTGTTTAACGGCGTTGATACACATACGCTACGAAATATTTGGCAGACATGGTGTTCGGATATGGACTTCAATCAATTAAAAAATTTCTTTAGTCATGCTCAGTCGACTCCGCACGGATTTATAACAATACATTTACATGATCCTCGGACACGATATCGTATCGGACTCGATCAAATATTTGGTTGAACTCGTAAAAGAATTATTAACCAGAACTGAAAGTTCCAGCAGCAGAGAGGGTGAATGACAACAACGTTGTGACCAAAATTGATTAAAAAATCGTAAAGTCTCCGTTTGCTAAATGGAGACTTATTTTTTTGGTTAAATAAGATTTCGTAGGAAGGCTCGTTTTGTCTCAAAAGGTTGTAGGGTTCACCCTCTCTGCTGCTCATTTCTACATTGCTAACAACTGGTACTGATTTATTCATAACAGCCTGTAATCAATCAATATGGTTAAAAGTGATATATAAAAAAACAAATGGACACATTTTAAATAGACGTATTCAGAGGACAGATTTCTCATCCAGCATAGGTGAAAGCTACGTAATGATTCCACATGAAATCATTTAGGAGTTATTATTTTCAACGCACGAACCTATTATGTATGAATAAGTGTTCCAAGTGGTGTTTCTGAAAGCTATATGGTTAAATAATTCAAAACACAAGGTTAAGTATAGAGACTTTGATTTCATTTCAAAATTGTGGTGCACCAAGCGAGAAAGAGCAACCCAGTCACCGCATGCAATACATGGTCCTTGTGTGGGAGAAAATACACAATGGCTGATTACGTCACAATTGCCACCTATATACATGTTGTCAATGAGGTGAGATAGATTTTATTTTTAAGGTAACTCATCATCCCATGTTATGTAGTTATATGTTTGTAATCCAGCATATGTTGTACTGTTCATACCATATATATATATATATATATATATATATATATATATATATATATATATATATATATATATATATATATATATATATATATATATATATATATATATATATATATTATGATTTCATGTAAGTAATGTGATTTGGCAGTAACTAACATTTGACGAATCTGATTCCCTTCTTTAATGTAAGCTTTCGACCGAAATTTCCTTTTGGAAACTGTTGGTAGAATGGATACAAACTTATGACCCAAATTTTCGAATTACACGAAAAGATGTCTTTATAGGAAATAACAACTTTGACGATCTTATTAACTTCCTAATTTTGCTTGCAAAATATGTTATATACAGATCACGTTGTGCATCAAAAAGCCCAAATCTTGCCTATTATAAAAATTGTGTTTTATCATATAAAACGCTGGAAAAATATGTCGCCAAAGTGAATAACAGCAGTGACGAGTTTAAAAGAAAGTGGACCCTATTATCAACTTTTGGTACATGAATTATTATTATTATTATTACTATTTTTACTTTTAAAATTTACATATTTATTATTATTATTATTATTATTATTATTATTATTAATATTATTATTATTATTATTATTATTATTATTATTATTATTATTACTATTATTATTATTATTATTTTTAAATGCAATTTCATGCATCTTGGGGTTTGTATGCGAGTATGACTTTGTGTACAATAATTGTAATTGTAAGTAAGTGTCTGTGTGTGTATGTGTGTGTGTGTTGTGTAGGGAAAACATGTAGAGATCAGGACACAAAAGAATTTAAGATCATGCCCCATACGCCAGGTCAGGTGGTGATGTAGGGGAATATGTAAAATCCTGATACCTTGTGTTCAATTAAAAAAAAAAAAAAAAAAAAAAAAAAAAACCAATTTCCTTTGCAATGTCGGGTAACTAGCTGACTAGTCTGCGAGATGTATTAACTAATTGTTCTTAGGTGTGATCAATGACACAGTGATCCGCAGTGTCTTATGTCAGGGTTATTTACTATAGATCTTTTCTCCTTCCGTCCCTTTATTCAATAATCGTACATGTTATTAACAATTGTTTGGAAGATCGAAATGGAATGTTTAATTTCTTTCTCTCTTGGTGTCGAATAACAAAAGGTTTGAAATTAGCATGAATAACTAGAGGATGGGATTTTTTCTGGCATAACAGTCGAATCTGCTTTCGACACGCATGGATTATCTCTGCAACGATTATATATATATATATATATATATATATATATATATATATATATATATATATATATATATATATATATATATATATGTGTTTATTTAGTTTATGGATTCTCTCTACTTTTGAGCATTTCGAATATGCTATCAGACGATGAGGAGTACGGTGTCTGCAAAATTTGATGGCACAGTTAGGTTTCTGTGAATGCTTTGACTTCTCTTATCTGCTTATATTGTCTTTTCTGTTAAGTGGATTTTATATCTTGTAAATATATTTTTATTTTTCTGAGTGTTCTCGTGCTTTATATTCTTTTATCCAGTGTATTCGCTTCTTTATATGAGTTTTACGAAGCTTATCCACATGATCCACCTGGTATTTTTATGAAATGAATATGTAAAACAATGTAAATTGGCGCCAACAATGTAAATGGACGCTAACAATGTAAATTGACGCTAACATTTTGCTGCATAACGATACAACGTGCAGGTTGATTCAAAAATTATATAAGTCCTGGAGAAGAAAGACCGCACATTAATTTTGCACGTAAAATGTCCCCATTCTATATGGGGAGCAGGTCTAAATTCTGTTCGAAGATCAGGCGATAATAAAAAAATAATCTTATCCCGTTATTACTAATAAAAAACGAAGAGTTCATCCGGGATGAAAATTGCTAACAATCCAGTATAAACAACCTTCACCACAATCTTCTTTGCATGGACTTAGATTAGATTCAATTATTTGTAATAAGTTTTACAAAACGAATTTACGAATAATTTTATGAATACTAATTCACCTACTTATTTTAAATGAAAGCAAGCGATAAAATTAAACAAAATTTGATACTTCAAAGCTCTTTCTGGTTTATCCAACCAATATTTATTCATTTGTCTGGGTGAGCAGCAGAGAGTGTGAACAGACCACCCTTTTCAGACAAAAAATTGATTGAATCTTCAAAACGGAAAAATAAGGCTTCCTACGAATCTCACATTTTAACCCAAAAAAAATTAGTCTCCATTTAGCAAACGTTGACTTTACGATTTTTCAATCAATTTGGTCGCAACGATGTGGTCATCACCCTCTCTGCTGCTGCAAGTTAACAAAAATAATAATTTATTTCAACCGAATATTTGATCGAGTCCGATACGATATCGTGTCCGAGGATCATGTAAATTTATTGTTATAAATCCATGCGGGGTTGACTGAGCGTTACTAAAGAAATTTTTAAATTGATTGAAGTCCATATCGGACCACCATGTCTGCCAAATATTTCGTAGCGTATGTGTATCAAAGCCGTTAAACACAGCAAGAATATTACAGTTATCTCTGATCACTTTTGGAATCTGAGTGTAGCGTTGAGTGACATATATCACGTCGGTGTTTTTATGCCTGCCTCGGGAAAATATTCTAGCTGGGTTTTGTTGATTGTCTAACATCACATCGTCGTATACGACTAAATTGTTAATGCTACCATCAAGGTCATCCACGGATGGTGCCTCGTCAATATCAGTTATAAAATCAATGGAGTTCTCACCCTTAATTTCTGTTGCATTCTCGTTAAAATCCTTTAACACTTCATAGCAACGTTGATCATCTACGCTACGAGCAACTAAATACAACGTATCCCACTTCATCCATCTCATTATTAAATTGAGCAACAATTGTGTCTTGCCGGATCCAAATGGCCCGATTATAATTGCGCGGATAGAGTTTGGTAGCGCTGCATGATGCTTAACTGGTTCTCTTGTTTTAGTCGCTGAAAAATCAATTATATCCATATCTCTATACATAAATTATGGATCTATATTGTGTTTAGTGTAAAACGCGTACTAGCACAAATGATGTGACGACGGTTACAACTAAAAATAACAGATCAGCACTTACTGGTAGATGTGCAACATGTGGTACAAAAAAATTTAGATTTGTTTCTATGAAATCCGGAGATGTTTTAAAAAAAGACGAGGAGGTGATATCGCAGCCAAATTGGCAAAGCTCCCTGGAACCCCATGGGCAAAGTACCCCGGAGAAAAGCACCTTTCAGGATATAGCTACTGTGGCCCCGGAACACGATTAGATATCAGACTTGATGATCAAAATCAGCCCCGAGTATCCGATAAACGCTATTGATAAGGCGTGTCATGCTCATGATGTTGCATATAAAAGCAGCAATCTGCAACACAGGCATCTCGCAGATGTGAAATTAATTCATGCGTTAAATGCTATTACTGATAAATCTTTCAAAGAAAAATTGGCTTCGTGGTTGGTAAAATCAGCTAAGAAAGGCAAATTGATGATGGGTGCTGGTAATTAATAATATGGAATCTATTTATTATTCTCCAAAAGGATACTGGAGGGGTAAAGCAGCAATCAGTAAACTCGCCAGCTCCGCAAAAGTGAAAAGGGCCACTGCGGATAATTGTTTATCCAAACAGGCTATATGGTAAATCTATTTACCGCGTCCTAAATAAATCAATTTCTCGCATTTTGATGTTACTGTACCCAATGAAGTTCATCAAGCTGATTTATTGTTTTTACCACATGACAACGGTTACAAATACGCGCTAACCGTAGTTGACGTTGCGAGTCGATACAAACAAGCAGAACCGCTAAAAACAAAATCATCACCTGAAGTTGCTTCTGCATTTGAAAAGATTTATCGACGAGGCCCACTACGCTGGCCAAATCTGTTACAAGTTGATCCTGGCAAGAAATTTCAAGGCGCTGTTTTATCTGCGATGAAAGATCACAATGTCACCATCAGACGGGGGCATACTGCACTACATCGCGATCAGGCAATTGTAGAACGATTTAATCGGACGATTGCTGAGCGGTTATTTGGATATCAATACGCAAAAGAATTTATCCAAGAAAAGTGATCCCGTGAATGGGTCAAAAGATTACCAGGGGTAGTTGCAGCGCTGCATAACGAGATTACCAGAGCAATCAATATGAAACCTAACAAGGCAATAAAAAAAGTATATACCACAACCACAGCGGGATAGCGTTTTTCAGCCAATTCTTGGTAGTAATGTCACTGTTAGGTATTTATATGAACCAGGAGAACTCGAAGGTGGTAGAAAGAGGGCTACTGATCCTATTTGGAGTGTTACTGCACACAAGATATCTACTATAACACGATCAACTGGTAGACCTCCAATCTATAAATTGGATTCAACTGCCCCTCAGCGGGGGTTTACACGTGAACAATTACAAGTGATTCCTGACGATACTCAGTTACCACCGCATGGTCTTAACTAGCGCCGTTGCGTCTGTTGCACTCAAGACAAGTCAACATCACATTGTTTTGACATGACCGAGACTTATTTTTTCTGTCTACGGTAAATTGGCGAGGATCTTTATCCGAATACTGCCAACGCATTATACAATTGCAACTTGCGCAGTGATTATTCTGTTGTTGCTTCAAAGTGATTATTAATTCAGCATCAATGTCAAATTCTCGTTGTTTTTTTTTTTTTGTCTTGTTGTTTGTAACCGGTGAGTTTTTTATCAATAATTTTAACATCAACGATGCTAGCAGCATCCATTGTGGTGTCATCATCGAAAACAATTCTTCGAAGTTGATTTATTCTTCGTACTCTGGATACTGCAAGATAGACTAAATTCGACCATTCGATGTGATTATCCACCATCCAAACAATTTTATCTGATATAGTCAATCCCTATGAAGAATATATTGTTGCTGCGTAACCTAGGGTCCACGGGGAATTATTAGCACGCAATGCATCTTTAACGACGCTGATATCAACCAGCACAATATCATTTAACACTAAATTCTGTCTTTGAAATCCTTCGGATTTTGGTCTTGGAATATCAACTTCTATATTCTGTTTTCGTGTATCCGAAGGCCTATAACACAACGGTACTGGAAGTGTTGCAAATTTTTCTTTATGCGTTTGAAATAACTTCATCTGAAGTGTGTCTCTGACTATTTTTCTACTTGCAATTATCAAATCGTTTGGTCTCCACGTTTCCCAAAAATCATTTATGGGAGTTTCTGAAATTATTTCACGCGCTATTTCACATTGGATTTTATCCGACTGTAATCTAATTAGCGCTTTGAACTCGCGTAATTGTTCATCAAGTGTTCTATAATCAGTGGTAATTTCTTCATAATAGTCTACAAAACCCTTTAGCCATTCATGTGGGGATGCACCGATAAATGGTGGTGGTTGGCCGTGATCACCGCACATGACCACTTTTGTATTTTTCAATAACAACCACTCAAGAAATGTTTGTAATATTTTCAACGATACTGTGCATATTTCATCCCAAATTATGATTTCAGGAATGAATTTATCACCCATTCGATCAGGGGTCCATTCATTGCCTTTCCATCGAAAGAAACTATGATAAGTACAGGCATTTACCCCTCGTTGTTTCATCTCTCTGGCGAGTCTGTGAGTTGGTGTTAGGACAATCATGTTTGATTTTGAAACGCTAGCGTTTCTATAATATAATTCAATTGCACGAGTTGTCTTTCATGACCCACCACAGCCGTTTAAATAAACTGTCTTGTATCTACATATTGGATCAGATATCGGTGGTGCATTAGAAAATTCGGATTGAATCTCATCACACTTTAAGTACTTTTCATCCATGGTAACATCTGCCGATTCACAATACTCATGTAGCGTCTCCTTTTTAAATCTCCAACATCCCCAATTTGCCTCCGGATCTGTGAATTTAGCTACATCTGATTTGTATTTCTCGTGGATATACATAGAATCAGTGGCTACTCTAACTGCGGTATTAGGAAATCTATTTATCATCGAAAATAAATTGATAGAAGCATAAGCTAGCATAGAACTTCTCAAATGCGTATATTGTTTAATATATCCATCACAATAGGTAACAATTTTACCTAATCGTCTTCCATCGGATAGGAAAGCGTCTTTACGATTTACAAGTTTTCCCTGTTTCGTTAAATCCGTTACAATAAAATCGTATTCAGCGATGTCTATGATCAACCGCGAAGAATATTTTGCATTGTCGCATCGTCCACCCTGGGTAAATTTACCGATTATTCTTCGTCCAAAATCTTTTGCTTGTTCTTTTTTAATTTCAAATAACTTCTTAGACCAATTCATGATTTGTTCTTCATTGAAATCTGGAAATTGTTTTCGCTGTTCGCTAATTATACGATCTAGATCGGGTTGTGGTAGAAAAACTTCTTTCTGAGCTCGATAGCATATAATAGCTTCGGAAACAATCAACGATATTAGCATACCACAATCAATCATATATCGTAGTAACACTATTGGCATCCAGGCCTTTTCAGATATATGTCTACCAAGCCAAACATAACTATACGGATGTAACCCTGAAGCGAGTTCAAATTATATCACACGAGCGAATCCGGTTAAATCAAAATCAGGTAATGGACCATTAATCGCAACACGAGTCATTTCATGCGTGGGGTGTCCAAATCGTTTAAAATAGTTACTACATTCTCCATACCCGAGGAAACCTCCAGGATAATACGCGGATATATCAATTGAAATCATACCGCCACGATGGTATTTCGTATTCCACAGTCCTCCATGACCAAATTCGATGCAACTCAATTTAACGTCCTCGAGAAAATCACTTCGTGTTGGACGCCATGAGTTTTTTTCTCTTGCGAAGTGAGCTACCACTGATGGAATAGTAAAACTATCCGTTAATAGTTTTTCATGGGAACTCTCCGGTGAAAAATCACTAGCGATTTTTCTCATTCTGTTATCTAATTCTTCAACGCGATATAATTCACCATTTGGTCTTACAAATTGATCAAATCCTATTTCGGGATCTTCATCACTTCTAAGTAACCGCACTGACACAGGATCATCCTTACACAGCGTGTGAATAGCATCGAATAATTTCTCATTATAAGAAACATCCCCGACGAACTCCTTAGCGATATATCTCACGGTTCTATCTCGTGGAAATATTGTTACTGCAGCCGTCATCGCGTGTTTGTTATGATCAATAATTTTAATTGGAGCTCTCGCGATTGATATTTCGGTTCGTATAATACTTCTCCGGTTATTGTCGTTACTGATATTGGGAATTTTAATGATGCTTCTAATTTAGTTATATCAGAAATCTTTTCACCGTGCTGTTTCACTGTCAGTTCCCATTCGGTTATTTTCCTACGTCGCAGATCAGTTAGTTTATTTCCTCGGGATGCATTTGTGAAGTGTTCCATTACCCGTGTTGCTACACAATTCAGTGAACTAGAATATTTCATAGGAGCTAGTTTTGCAATATCGGGTTTATCATTTAACGGATATATCCCATAAACAATTGCTGTTACAGGATAAGATCTCTCGTAGTATGGTTTGTCAATTCCAGTTAGAATTCCTGGTTTGGAATCTCTACTTACAATGACAGTTTTTTTATCCTTGAGGATTGGTTCAAATTTATCCTTGATAATCCATTTGCCTTCGACTTCGATAATGAATTTTATTCTGAAAAAATACTTCTGTTGGGAATTGCTTTGCAATTTACCCTTGGATTTCCAGCCCCTTGACGGGCCAAGGTGTGAAATTATCTCAGCTGCTCTTTCATCGTTCATAGTAGCATCGATGTTGGGTACATTGACATCTTCATCAATAATTCGAAATGTCGACCAACAGTATACTGCACCGTCTCGGTAGAATTCATTAAAACACTCCCTGATTTTACCCAGTATAGTTCTATCACCGATTAGACGTTTTGGTGTATCAGAGACTCTATCGAGATTGAATTTATTATTTTTCAAAGGCTTAATTTTCGATAATCTTTGGAACTCCTTATCAAGATTGAATTTAGCATTTTTCCAGGGCTTAATTTTCGATAATCTCTTGAACTCCTCCATGTTATAATTAAAACAAGTATTTAAATAGAAAAATATAGTATAATGAATCACTGCAAGTGGCTAATGATTGGATCAACAACCCCGTGTAACGAATCATGCAGAAGCGAATTCTGTGGGTATCATTTACAAAGCGTTCGCAACGGTTGTTTCGGTCCTCTCCCATGCCTCCGATGTGGGGTGGGCGTTAGAGGAAAATCACAATTATGTCTCAGTTGCGGAGGCAAAAGATACAGGGAACTAAAACGCTATTATGACAAACGAATAAAAAATACCGTCATTGACCATAACGATGACTCCGTCAGCGACAAAATCATAAAAACTCCTCAAGATTATATCAAGAGGTTTATAATTAAAGCAGATATAAATTAGACAAATAATATTATTATATAAATGAGCCAAGACTTCAGACCCCATCCAGTGCTTGTTAATTATGAAGCATCCCGTGATGGTGTTGTGAGACACTGTATTCTGAAAAAGCCGGTTGGATGGGTAAATAATATGGGATACTTCATGTTTGGTGTCGGAAAGAAGAAATATTATTGTCATCGATTCGCATACGAATTTCACAACGGATTGATCAAAGATGGTTTTTTGATTGATCACGTTGATGGATTCCCTCAAAATAACAAATTGGATAACTTACGAGTTGTTACTCAAAGTGAGAATGAAAAATTAGGTGGAACCGGCAAACACGCAAAAAAGGCAAAACATGTCAAATCATTTGATACATCAACTAACGAGGAGAAAATATTTCAGTCAATGAATGAAGCCAGTACATATTTCGATATTTGTAGGCCTTCAATATGGTTGCAGAAAATATTACTAGATCAGCCATCTCAAAGAAAAATGGCCATAAAATAAAATTCGTATACATCTGAAACAATTCAAGGGGGATAAATCCTTTATGGATAAGTCCGCTTGCCTCTCATAACACTCTACTCACTAAGTCCCTTGTATTATGACCGTTAAGGAGTGTTTTATCATTTTTTTTAAAATTAAAGATAAAATGTATTATATTTATATTTTTATAAAAATATGGATATCGAAGATGTAAATGCTATAATTGCTGAAATTTCAAATTTAAAAAATCGAGGGATAAAGATCTCGACTGTGACAGGATTGCCTCGGAATATGAAGAAATTGATTATCAGTCTAGTAAGGGTCGTTATGTTTTACCTAAGATGTACAGACTCATGAAAGGAATTCAAAAGTCCATCTATGCCTGTTTGTACGGTAACGATATTGATGTATTTATAACGCTATTTAGCACCGTTGAAGCAATACGTCAAAAGCTCAGCCAAGAGTATCAAAAACGAGCTGAAATTAGTTCTAAGGTTCGTGATATTAGAAATATATTAAACGAGGAAAAACCAGTATCCTAATCACGTGAGCGTTACGATAAAAAATAGGCCTTCAATAATTTTCAGTAAAAAAATTATTTTTTTTTAGCGTTTTTTGTACTCACATAGGATTTTCTCCTGAAAGGATACTCTGCAGTTTGGGCTTGCTCATGCAGTTATGTGCGTACTGGATGATCTGGTTGTGGTAGCAAGTAATCACCGCGACTCCTCCATTTTCACGTAGTTGTTGTTGTTGCCGCGTCGTTAACAAAAATCGTTCATCACTGTTCTCAGATATTACAATTCTGAAACCCCCAGCGATGTTATTTCTGAAACACTCGCGGATAGCGTCGTACAGTTTAACCCTGTCAGAGATGGATACGTTAGCTTGATGGTACATTATTTAATAACTCAGCTTTTAATTGTGATAGTTTCACATTTGAAAACTCAGTTCACAAACACTATATGGTAGGTGAATCGCTTACTACTAGATTAGCCCGAGAGCGGCTAGCAGCAATTAAAAAGTTTATACCGGTTCGAGACAGACTTCGCGAGAAACTTCAACAACGACAACAAGCGCAGACTGACTTTTCTGTGTCAAGTGAACAACTGTTTACTCCGATAACAAGTGCAACCAAAGATGTGAAAAAGTTAACTGAAGCAGCGATATACGGAGATATTCCTGAGCGAGAACGAGCAAATAAGGCACCGCTGCTTGATACGCTTGAAAAGATAGCAGCAGAGACCGAACAAACGCGCGCAGGGATACAACAGCTATCCAGTGATATAAAAACTCAACACGAGTATGAACGATTAGCTGATATTGATGATTCTGCGCCTGAAGGTGTTCCCTTTATAGACAAACTCACCGAAGAAGCTATAACACAAATCAAACGACCTGAATTAATAAAACTCGAAGATTATAAGATTTTTGGTGATTTCGCCGCCCAAAGCTTTCATTCTAGAAAGGACTTTTTAAAAGACGAGTATAAAAACAGTAGAATAAGCCGAGATGAATGGGTTAATTGGTTGTATCAAACGAATAAGGGGATTACTGGTAATTTGAAAAAGGATACAATTGAGTATAGATCTTTTAAAGTAGGAGTTGATAGTTATGGTATACAAAAACAACAAGAACTAGAAAAACAAAGTCTAGGCCGACAAAAGCAATTACTTGATGATAGTCAGGGCGCAACTGGTACAACTGAGAAAACAAGCGGAAAAGGATATTCGATTAAAAATCCAAAGGATTTCAACGCAACCGTGACATGTCCTGGTAACATCCTCAGTGATATATCACGGTTGGAAGTTCTCATCGGTGGAAAGCGAGCCGGAAACAACTCACCGGAAGTAATTAATGAGGCCGCTGATATTTGCAGGCGGTTACTTGACGGCGGTATCATGGGCATTGATGTATATCGAGAACTCATTGCTGAATTAGTTGAAAATCACAAAGATGCCCATGGTTATGATGAAAATCCTATCGATTTTAGCGATTGATCACTAATTGAAAAACTACTAGTTTTATAACAAGATGATCATACACTACAACCATGATAAACCCGTAAGCGTCTACGTGGTGAACTCACGATTGCCTGTTTATAGAGCATATTACGGAGATGGTTTTGGCAATACCATTGCGGGGCTATTTACAAGAATGGCCCCAAAAGTGGCGCCGTTAGGTAAACAATTATCAATGAAAGTCATTGATATTATTCGTGATAAGGGAATCAGCGCTGTTGGAAATCTTGCCGGAAAAGCATTTTCTGCCGCGAAAGATAAAATAGCATCATTGGTGCGAAGACGAAAAAAGCAGCCAGTTGTACTGCCATCTACAACAGTGATGCCTGCAAGTGTAAGCAAAGCAATAAAAAGTGCTGTGGAAGGAAAATTAGCGTCGTTGGCGAACAGTAACCAAGATGATATCGCAAACATGATAGCAGGAAGTGGTTTGAAACGAAAACAAAAATGACGATGATTACAAAGAATTTCACAATTGAAAATACTAGTATGTTAATATAATGTTTAAACGAACAGCTGATCCCGCGTTAGATATGGAAGCCCAAGTACGCAAAGATGATTCCGTCCGCGATAATCAATTTTATTCCTATCATGCAATACAAGCAGATATTCGATCGCGAATTGAACTTCAAGTCCATGATACCAGCAAAAACTTTCTACCCGCTGAAGCGTTTATCGAAGTAGAAGGAGAACTTGTACGACTTATTGATACTCCTGCTGTACCCGCACCGTATCCAGATGGCACCAAAGTCGGCCTAGTCAATAATGGTATCATGGCGCTATTTGAATCCGCGAGATATCTCATTGACGGAAAGGAGATTGACTCTATAGAACGTGATGTTGATGTGGCTACAACAATAATTGGGTTAGCAAGATATTCTGACGATTATACAAGATCAGCAGGTCCGTCTATGATGCTTGCAAAAGATAATAAAAACACTGCTGGACACACTCAATTTATTGTACGACGACCAAATGATCGTGCTGGTCCTCCCGCCCCTGGTGCTATCGAGGATATGATTATAAATACTGATCCCCAGTACAATCTAGGAGCTGTAACACGAATAGCAATGTTGGAAGGACAGCGTAGATCGTTTTCATGTGCGATTCCGTTGCATCATATATTTGGATTCTGTAGAAATGTACGAAAAGTTATTTATGGAGCGAAGCATACAGTAGTACTCGTGCGAAAGGGTAGTGACAATGATGCAATCTGGAGAATTCCAGCGGAACCTGCAAATCCAGATGCTGACGCTGGTAAAGTCATTTTAACTAAATTGGTCTTGTGGATGCCAGTAATGACCCCATCAATTACCACAGAACAGCGACTACTATCATTTATGGATGCGGGTGGCAAATCATTGCTAAGTTTGCTAACAACAACAACAGATGTTAAGCAATCAAATATCAATGGTATATTTACATGGAACTTGTCATCACAACAAGGCGTTGCAGCTCCACGTCATATATTTATCGCGTTGCAGGATATGACAAGAGTGGAATCACAATTGCACAGTCATATGATATTTGATCAATTAGGAGTTACTGCGGTCTCGTTGAGAATAAATGGCCAGCAGGAACCATCCGAAGACATACAACTTAATTTCGGTCAAAATCATATTGCGCGCGTGTACCATCGTATGCTGTCATATATGGGCCGTGATCAAAATGTTGATACTGGTTTGCAAATATCGCAATATGATTTTAAGAACTTTTCTCCGATCTACTACTTTTCGCTGGAACATCTTGATTTAACAAGGCAATCCGTCATTGATATACACTTCAGAGCCAATGTCCTTCGTGGCGCTATTGCTAATTATAGAGCGGTTGCTGTTATTCTCAGCGACAAATCAATGTTGTTAGAAGGGGCTGGCGGACGAATGAGAATCGTTGATGCACCAGTGGAAAATATGTAAATGAAACTTGAAAAGTTTCCAATTAGATCAATTGAAAGCATAAATGTGTTTTTCAATAAAATGACATATGGTGTTGTTAGTGTCAAGCTGACTGACGGTCAAGTCAAGAAATTGCGATCAAAATCCGCTAAAGAATGTGGAACCACAATAACGTTAAAACCAGCGCAGATGTCCGGCGGTATACATAAAATATCACTGATGGATCGTCAAATAAAACATTTCAATGATGCGCTGAAGAATAAGCGAGGGGTTCAAATTGTATTTTCAAAGGCTGCAGTCGCCAACATGATAAAATCAGGTGGGATATTTCCATTGTTAGCTGCAATACCAGCATTGATTGCAGCGGCTGCCCCAGCGGTGGCGAAAGCAGCTGCGTTGGGAGCCGTTGGGACCGCGGCAGGGATGGCGTTGAAAAAGGCAACTGGGAAAGGATATAAAAAAGGGAAAGGGTTTAAGACTACCAGGGACTCCATATTCATGATACAAAGGAAGCGGCTTAAGAATACCAGGAACGGTTTATTAGTTGAAAACCCAATTCTCCCTATGTCCAATTTTGATTTAATTGATGCTGCTAAAAAACTAGCGATAAAAAACTTCAGAGGGGTTTTTATGAGAGATCAATTACCGAGAAAACCTAAACGTGTTGAAACCGGTATCATCAATCTTGATAACAGCAGCGGATCGGGAACTCACTGGGTTGCATACGCGATTGATCCACGTGGGATTGTTTATTTTGATTCATATGGGTTAGCTCCGCCAAGCGAGTTTATGCGGTATATAAATTCTTCGATGAAACTCAAAGAGTTTCCGATTTTTTATTCCACGCTGCCAACACAACAATTAAATGATCCACCGATATGCGGCCGTGAAGTATTAAATGTCCTCGCGGAGATTTCATCGTCACAGAAACCACCTCATCTGGTTGTAAATAAATACACGAGTGGGAAATTACAAAGTAATTTTAGAGAATCAATAAATTAAACATACTAGAGTCTTTATAATAATGATTAATATTTGGGGACAATCTCTGTCAATGTCGGAACCCACCGAGGAAACATCTGCGGGTTCTATCGAGGATGTAAAAAAAATAATTGAAGATGAAATCGCTGAGACATTAAATTTAGTAAGTGTTGACCCGAACGAAATAGTTGTATTTCAAGATCGCCAGGGTAAATTGAAAAGCAGTGATGTATCATTGGATGACATTTTAAAACGGCAGCGCGATGCCGCTGAAACACTATTGCGCTGTATTCCAACGATGGACAACTTAAACCAGGCGAACTTGTGTCTACGAGCTGGATGATTATATACGAGGTTATAATAGTTTTCGCAAAAATGTCGTACATAAATTCTTTGGAACCCCGCTTGTGGTTGGCATGACTCTCGCTGAAATTAAAAACTTTCTATCTTTATTCTTTTTTAACAAGAATGCGGGAAGGATGATGAATGAAAATGAAATCAAGGCAAATTATCTCGACATTTACAATGATATTTCTAAACTAATAGAAAATCTTGAAAAGGTACAAAAACCCACTAACGATGTCATTGTTAAGTTTTTTGGAACACCGCTTGTGGCAGGTATGACTCTCGCTGAAATTAGCGAGTTTATCGGCAAGCATACTCACAATGCCTACGTCGCTAATAATTTCTTTGGTGTCCCAGCTACATCTACGATGACTCTCAAAGATATTAATATGTTTATGGTGAGACAAACAACACTTAATACCATCGTGGATAAATTTTTAGGGAGAACACCTGTGTCTGAAACCACATCTCTGACAGGCCCAGCCCTCGCTGAAGTTAAAAAAGCTATTGATTAACAAAAGCTCACCATCGAAATTGTTAATACGTTCTTTAGGAATTATGGCCCCCAAGATCTCACGACAAAATTTTATTACATCGATCTGTATCTTAAAGACCAAGAACAGCTTAAAATCAGAGACCTTCTGATTTCATTCTTTTCTAACAGGGAGCCAAGGAAGGTAATAGATCCTATCAGAATCACGGTAAATTATCTCGATTTTTACGACGATCTTCTTAAACTAAAAGGAAAATCTGAAAAGGTAAAAATTCCGCATCCAGACATAGGCGTTAAAAATATCGTGTATACGGTCGATCATGGAACCATGGATTGGATAAAAGACGTTTATACTACATTGTCCCCCATTCTCTGGAGTGTCGAAATGAGGGCCGATATCTACAGGCCAACATGGGTCGATGGTATCTACAGGCTAACGTGGATCTCTATCGATCAATTTAATATGATCGCGGACGGTAAAACCTACTCTGGTGGCACCGCGACGTTAATTAAGAAGGGTCGCGGACAAGACTTTAATGTCGTCGCGGTTAATAGCTCCACCGTTAGATCAAAAATAACTTGGTGTTTAGAATTTTTAGATGATTTTTCCGGCTGAGGCTACTAGCAATTCCCCTTAACGATGGCGAATAATTGAAAACACTAGCGGGTTTTAAATAACAATGACATCGATGAAATCAATTGAACCGATAATAGTCCCAGAGGTATCACAATCGCATCGATATCGATATGATACCGTGAAAGAGTTTTCCGCGAACTTGAAATCACTTTCTGAGCGTTATCGTGAAAAAATGAAAAAATACCGACGCAGCATAGCAATCATCGATATCACCGTGTATTCGGTGTCCGGTGTGATGGCCAGCGCCGGGGTTATTTTGTCGACGGTGACCATGATGGCTCCGATTGCAGTTCCAATCGCTATCTCCGCGGCAACAACAATTGCGGCAGTCGCCACCGCGATAACTAAAAAATTATCATCGTGTTCTCAGAAAAAACTCAGTGATTATACAGCTCGGTACCGGGTGGTATTTGACGCGTACTCGAAATTATTCGAGTTGATCTCGCTGTCGATAGATAATTCGTTCATATCCGATGTTGAATTTTCCACGATGACCCAGTTGTATAACTCCGCGATGTTGAAATTGGAAATTGAAGACAGCGTTAACAATAATGTCACTCGAACTACTTCAACGAATCGCGGAGAATACCACTCCGATACGAACAAGCATGATATCAATAACATCAACGAGCCCACAATTTAGTGTGAATTTCCCTTCTCCGATTCCAGTGCGTGAGAACGCGCTGGCAAAATTACGAGTATATCATAGCTGGCCTAATATCAGATCGGTTGCATTTGGTGGTTAGCAACCCAATAACACACTGGTGTTCTCGTATAAGAATAAACCCGATGGTACTCCAGAGTGGGAAACTGTTTCGTTACCAACTGGGTCGTACCAAATTAAGCAAATCAATGCTGAAATTCAGCGTAGAATAAAATCAATCACTGGAAAAGAATCAAAAATAGCTATTAATCTTCATCAACCGACGCTCTCGTCGTCGATCGAAATAAGCACAGAGGGATAGATTGTAGATATCTATAACAATCGTTAAGAACGGTGTTAGGATGGCCTACAAAAACAACCGGAAAAATCCGCCACCGACTTAACCACGGACGTACAATCATATCATGAAATCAATCCCAGTTATCGAGATAATTTATCTGATATAAGAAAAGGAAAAATCGGCGATAGATTTATATTTACCAACAAAGACACATTGCAATGGGATTTTATCATTAAAAGAACAGCCGACTCATCTGTTACTATTTCATTTACGCTAACTGACGTCCGTGGTTATTTTAATGAAATTAAACAATTATATGAAACACAACTAGAACAACTACGGAAAACAAAATCGCGAAAACACGTTGAAATAATAAATCAACTTATATCTGACATGGAATATATCTATGAACTAATTATTCAAACAATAATTAATGACAACAGCGACAGTAAACAACGATTCCTAACCGATTACAATATCACAGAAGACAATCTGCGTAATTTCAAGTTTCCCAAATACAACGCTGATGAACTAGCAAGAATTGTTAGAACCGATATCAAGGCGCTACAAAAACCAGATTCAACTGTCCTCCTCAAATATAATAATGATCCAGATGGTGGCGGTAGGCATATTGCCCCGCATAATGTGAATATTTCAACGGTGATTGCGCTCAATTTAACATGTGATGCAATTGAAGGAAGCTATCAACTTAATCTAGAGCAATCAAATCAAGCTCAGCAGGGATATATTCTTTATTCGTTTGCACCAACAGCTCCTCCAGGAATCCTAATTATTGAAAACCCAATTAATCCTGTCTACATGCGATGCCATAATAATTCGTTAACGAGAATTAATTTCCGACTCACCGACCAGTCAAATAATTTAATTGATCTACAAGATGAGGTGTTAGCGATTAGTTTGTTTGTAAAGTCCTAAGGACTTCCATCATAAATGATTTTCGTCCTAAAGACTCGATCAAATATTCGGTTGAAATCATTTATTATTTTTGTTAACTTGTAGCAGCAGAGAGTGTGAATGACCACATCGTTGCGACCAAAATTGATTGAAAAATTGTAAAGTCTCCGTTTGCTAAATGGAGACTTATTTTTTTTTTGGTTAGAATATGAGATTTCGTAGGAAGGCTCAATTTTTCGTTTTAAGGATTTAATCAAAATTTTGTCTGAAAAGGGTGGTCTGTTCACCCCCTCTGCTTCTGGGTGTTAATATAAAAGTTTATAATATGAATAAATTTCCATAAAACAGCACTGTCTTAATCAGCAAGGCGAAGTCTTCTATGCTAAAAAATTAAACATAATGAAAAATATCAGAAGAGGTAGTCATTGTTATTAACATTTGCATAATACTTGGTTGGTGTTAATAAGACGTATTTAATGTCAAGACATAACCCCATAAATTTCAATAAACTTACGGAAAGCATAAAACATGCAGCGTCTAGACCAACAATCAGTTTTCAAGATCTTCCAGATGATGAAATTCAAATGAATCAAGGCGAAAAGTGCAGAGTAACCAAATGGTTTTCAGTGATTCTATCATCAGCTTCCTCAGACCTTTCTTGCATAGTTTTAACTATTTGGAAAATTATGTTAGATTTGGAGGAAAGCCGGAAATGACGTAAATACAGAATCGACATAGGGTAGGAAATTTACGCAATGTTTTCCATAATTATGCATTTTATGGAGCCGAACGTGAAATCGATAAGAGGAACATTTATCTTCTTAGACGTAACAATTGGAAAGTAATGTCTGATTTAGAAACGCAAAGATAAACCTAGTAAGCTATATTTACCAGCCTGGGGTTATGGGATGTTCTGGGAGGGGTAACACATCTGGCTGGCTAAGCCATCGTACTCCTTCAGGGGTAGTTCGCCCATCTTTGGTCCCCACTTGGCACTCGGCTCGCACTTATGGCTACAAGAAGCTGTAGCACGACGAGACACTTTGGACATTCTGGTTATCCATTGCACTTAACTTAGTCTCCATTCGTTTCGACTTTGTCGTGCTGCTGCACCCAGGTGGTTTTGGGCCAGATGATAAGGTCGATAAACTGCGCAACTCTCTCTCTCTCTCACTTAAAACAAAGTCACCCGCGCAAGTCATTCTTGCCATCCACCCATAATATTTCATCTCTCTCTCTCTCTCTCTCTCTCTCTCTCTCTCTCTCTCTCTCTCTCTCTCTCTCTCTCTCTCTCTCTCTCTCTCTCTCTCTTTAAACAAAGTCACCGCGCAAGTCGTTCTTGCCATCCACCCGGAATATTTCATCACCCACTACAGTCTTGTGGCGACAGACAAGCGACGAAACGGCAAATGTGAGTACACTGGCAGCCGTAGCCGTAAACATGCAGACAGTCGGCTCAGGGTATTAGGGCCGTTCACCACTGACATGGAGCAGCAGTAAGCTGAACCACGTTCACACCACGAGTCTCAGGAAAATCCTCTACATCAAGTGGTAGGACAAGAATCCAGACACTTAGTTACTCCGCAAGCGGGTCTCCCCAGCATCCACACCATCTTGATGCCGTGACAGTTACGCTGGGCGGGACATGTTATACGCATGCTAGATAACTGGCTGTCTAAGAGACTCTTCTGTGGCGAGCTACAGCAAGAACAGCGATCCCTCAGAAGTCAGAAGAAACGCTTCAAAGAAAATCTGAAAACTCCATTAAAAGCATTCAACATAAACCCTGATTCCTGGGAGCAAACAGCAAACGATCGAGTCACTCGGCGTTCCTCTGTGCACAAAGGCTCCAATTTGTGCGAATCAATCATGACAGCAGCCTGAAAGCTGAAGAGGCAAGCCAGAAAAGCACATGACATAAGCTCTCATGGGGATGTTCTACCGTACTCATCCCCTGTACCTTATGCAAACGAACATTCATTGCAAGGGTTGGCCTCATCAGCCACCTGCGCACGCACAGAATTGAACCAACTCTTCCAAACCTCGGATGACAAAGAGAGGTCCTCGCCGAAGCGAGGGACGAACACCATTTACCAACCATTCGTTATTTCTATAAATACAACATGTCTTGCTGTCTTGATTGCCCTGTCGGCATACTTGTTCGAAAACAATCCAACTATAAGTAACCTTGTTTCCTCCATTCTTTGCACGTATCACTCTTAAGTGTGACCTGTCATACCGGAAAATTTAGGCCGCGAGATTGTACATCACATGGGCAGTCAGTGTGTTCCATGATAATGTACAACGCCTATTTTACGAACACTGTATTTGTTTTTCCCGTTAGTTTATGAAAGAGATGTAATGTGTTTTAACTGTTATGTGTGGGGAAACTAAATCACTTTTTTATCAAATGTATACAAGCAGGGGTCGATTTAAGGTCTCTCTTAACTTTGCACAGTACGTTAGTAATCGGCTTCTGTTCACTACTAACTTGCGATATCAGCGTGTTCTAACTATTCAACTAAAAACGTGCCCTGACCTTCAACACAATGAGTAAGGAAAACTAATCAACATTGGCTATATATAGACTCAAGAATGTAAGGTCGCCCTTTGAAACTGCCTAAAATATAACATATTTTACACTGTATGCTCAAATAGTATAAAATGTTATCATATTGTTTCCTACAATACATTTCAATCTTTGTAAAACCTTTCAAGCCGGTTATGCAAAAAGGAAATATCCAACTCAATCGGTAAAGGATCACTGGCAAATTATCGTGAAAATCAATATCAAGGTCAAAGTGTTATTGAAACTTGGGATTTAGGAAACTAACAATACAAATTTGCCATATGGACTATTTTACCGATTTGAAACCTTTGATCGGAGAAGTTGCATGAAGATTGTAAAATACAAATAAGATTTATGTTAGAATAAATATTAACAAGGTTGACAAGAATATGACCGAAGGCTGTATAAATATAACGGACATACCTTTGTAACATACAGAGGCATACATAACTTTCATTACCAAGCTCTCGCATATTTAACATTCACACACGCATAAAACCCAGTACTCTAAATATAAAGTACAAATTACAAATGAACGGTAGTATACAAATGATATGTACAATATAAACTAGTTTACAAAGTAAATTAAAACGATTCCAGCTGAAGATGTCTAAACTAGACGATTGGAATAGATATTAAATATTGAGGAAACATAATTCTAATAATTATTGTAACACAGGACTATAATCTAAAATTAATACATAATATTAGTAATATATAAAACAACCAATCAGATCATTCAAGCACAGAAATGCAAAATAACGAAGCAGGCTAAGTGTCAAAAGGTTAAATTTACGCTTGCAATCAGGATATGATTGGAATTGTATATAATCCTTTAATTCATGCTAGATATACAGTACGGCTCTAATTTCTGAAAATATCTGAACTTGTTCAACAAAAGAAAATAACATTTCACTTTTTCTAGAACATGTGGCCAAATTCATCAATATTTTGCCAAAAGCTTATATTTCTCTCAAGTTGCGAATTGGCAAAAATATGGCATCTGCTTTGATCGAAGCTGAATAGCCTGCTGAGCGTCTCCTTTAGTAACGTATCTCATGAGATTTTTATATGTCAATCACCAGTATTTATGTCCAAATTATAATGACGCCTTGTATTTGCATAAGTCCAAATATACTTTGCAGTGTTTATTTAATATTAGTGAGCAGCAGAGAGGGTGAGCCGGACAACATTTTTAGACAAGTATTCACTGAAATCACGCTTAAAATCAATGAAACCAATGACATCAGGCCCAAAAGTCAATGACATCAGGTCCCAAATGTGTGTGTGAATCATGGATTAGGTCCAAAAAAAAATTATGAAAAAATCAATGAAATTAATGAAATCAAAAACTTTTCAACTATTACATTTTTTGGGAAAAGGGACTACAACGTCGTTGTCACTACCCTCTCTGCTGCTAGAACTTTCAGTTGGGGTTAACCGAATATTTGATCCAGTCCGATACGATATCGTGTCCGAGGGTCATGTAAATCACTACGACGAAAATCCCCTTAGGATTTCACAAACAGACTAATTTGTAAAACCTCCTCTTGTAAATCAATCAGATTCTTGGACTGGTCAGTGAGTTTGAAATTAATTCTGGTTAATGAATTATTATGACATCGCATATAGACTGGATTCACCGGGGATTCAATTATTAAAAACCCTGGAGGGGCTGTTGGTGCAAATGAATACAAAATATATCCTTGCTGAGCTTGATTTGATCGTTCTAGATTAATTTGATAGCTTCCTTCGATTACATCACATACTAAATTGAGCGCAATCACCGTTGAAATATTCACATTGAACGGAGCAATATGCCTGCCACCACCATCTGGGTCATTATTATGGGTCAGGATTTTTATTGTTTTTTTCCATGCATCATGAATTATTTTAAAACCATCATCGATGGCATCACTGAGAGATTTTTGAAGTTCTAAGAGATTATACCCTGGTAGTTTGAACGCATGAATATCTTCTACGCGTATATTATACTTCGTTGCAAATTCTGTTCTCGTTATAGGATTACTGTCACCTAATACCACTTGAATGATTTGCAAATGAAATGTTTCCATGTCATTGATGATTTTGTTGCATGTTTCTACGACGCTGATAAATTCATCTCGGGTGAGAGAGCCAGATTTAAGAGATATTAACAGCAGCGAAAAATCATTATTCATTGCTGTGAAATTTTCATCGATGATATCTTGTCGAGTTGCGTGATATATTGGGTTGTTGTACTTTTTCACTACAGTGAAAACTATCAATTCCTTGTATTCTTTATAACTTTTTACTGGATTATCAGATTTTGTCCTGTCTGTGATATAATCGGTTTTTTGTGGTTCTGGTAATTTAACGGTTTTTCCACCGGGTGGTAATTCAGGCCATCCTAGTACGGTTCTAATAGAACTTTGATAGATATCTACGACGTATCCTTCTGTGCTTATTTCAATGGCAGATGATAGTGTTGGCTCATGAACTGTTATAGCGATTTTTGACTCTACTCCAGTAATCGATTTTATTCTACGCGCGAATTCATTATTGATTTGTTCAATTTGGTATGATCCGGTTGGTATGGAAACAACGTTCCAGTCTGGGGTACCGTCGGGTTTATTCTTATTTGCAAATACCAGTGAATTATTCGGTTGTTGACCACCAAATGGTTTTGACCTAATATTTGGCCAACTGTGGTATACTCGTAATTTTGCTAGCGCTATCTCCTTCACTGGGACTGGAGAGGGGAAATTCACACTGAATTCTGGATTCGTTGAGGTTATTGAGATCATGCTTGTTTGTACTGGGTTTGTGTTCTCCACTATTTGTTGAAGTAATTCCATCTGTGTTGTCATTGTTATTATATTCATGATGTATTTCTAATTTTGACATCGCAGAATCATATATATCTACCATCGCTGAAAACTCACTCTCTGATATAATTGTATCATCGAGCGATGACGATATCAATGAGGATAATTGCGAGTATGCAGTGGACACAACATGAAATTGAATTATGTAGTCTTGTAGTTTCCGTTGGCTGCATGAGGATATTTTTTTTGTGATTATTGAAATTATTCCAGCGATTGTTGTTGCCGCAGAAATGCAAATTGGAACAGCTATCGGAGCCATCATTGTCACTGAAGACAGTATAATACCAGCTCCGGTGATTACACCACTCACAGCGTACACAGTAACATCAATTGCGGTAATTCTCCTGCGATATTTTTTAATTTTCAATTCATACTCCTCAGACAAGGTTTTGAGTCTAGTTTGATACTCTCTGACCTGATCATAGCGATATTGAGATGATGAAATCATTTTTATTTTAAATATGCTAGCGTTTTCAATTACGATTTACTTAAATTCGCTACGAATTCCACATACCACGTTGTTGAGACCCTAACCAAATGAGTATCAGTAGATGCGATTGTGAACTTTTCAGTTGTATTCTTGTCGATGATCGTTGAAATCGTATTATTGAACCCGGATGAACTGGACGATGAAATATTAAATTGAGACGATGGTGTTACTAGTGTTAATCGATAAATACCCTTGACGGTTGCAGTGATATCTAATGTGTTGTTTGTAGGTGTCCACTCAAATGATCCGTGTTGGATTGTGTATACTAAGTTGTTGGTTTTCTCATGAGGAATTTTTGTTTTTCCAATGGCTGTTATCACCCTCGAAAGATCACCTTTGATGCCTTCGATGGAAGTTTTCGTCTCATCAATGGATTTTTTAATATCAGGGAGTTTTAGTTCAATTTTATCTAACGGGGTTCCAATAAATGTATCAATGGCGTCGGTTGTTGTTTTTGTTGCTTCGTTGATAACCTTTTGATCATCAACAAACGTTTTAATTTCAGCGATAGATGGTGTAACTACAATTGGGGATCCAAAGAACTTATGAACGACATTTCTACGGAAACTATTGTAGTTTCTTAAATGATCTTCAAATTCTTTATCGTGGTTTGTAAATCGATCTGTAATCGTCGAAAAAAGTACACCCGGTTTGAGTTTACCCTGATCGGAAAATAACGCGATAGTATCCTCGATTGCGTTTTGTTGTTTAACCAAAATATCATCCAGAGAAATATTACTAGATTTCAATTTACCCTGTTTGTCTTGAAATAAAACTATTTCATTCGGGTCAACACTTGTTAAGTTCAACGTCTCAGCGATTTCATCTTTAATTTTTTTTTTGTATATCCTTGATAGAATCAGGAGTTGCAGTGTCATCGGGTTTGGGTTTCAGAGGTCTTCCCCAAATATCAATCATGATATTTTATATATCTCTCTCTAAAAAGCGATTACTAGTGTAGTCATTTACGACAATGTGTGGTGGTTTTCCCCTTGGGTTACCCAAGGAGTTAGAAATAGCGTCAAGGACATTTAATACTTCACTGCCGCATATTGGTGGGTCATTGATTTGTTGTGTTGGTAGCGTAGAATACCAAGTCTTCATTGGAAGGGTTTTTATATACCGCATAAACTCTTTTGGTGGGGCTAATCCATATGAATCAAAATAGACAATCCCACGTGGATCAATAGCGTATGCAACCCAGTGAGTTCCAGGTCCGGTGCTGTTATCGAGATTAATAATACCTGTTTCAGTTTTGTTTGGTTGATGTGGTAATTGATCTTTCATAAAAACACCTCTGAAATTTTTAATCGCTAGTTTTTTAGCAGCATCCATTAAATCAAAATTGGACATTGGAACCATCGAAGATTTGGGAACCATAGGTTCGGAAATCGAAGATTTCTGAATTAATAAACCGTTCCTGGTAGTCTCAGGCCTGATCCGTGAACGGATCTCCCGCTGTACCATGAATACGGGGTCCCTGGTAGTCTTAGACCTTTTCCGCTGTACCACGAATACGGGGTTCCTGGTAGTCTTAGACCCAATCCTTGAACGGATCGTCTCTTTTTTTTATATCCTTGTCCAGCTGCCTTCTTTAGTGCCATTCCTGCTGCAGTACCAACGGCTCCTAACGCCGCTGCTTTAGCCACCGCTGGGGCTGCTGCTGAAATCAATGCTGGTATTGCAGCTAACAATGGAAATATACCACCCGTTTTCATCATATTTTTAATAGCAGCCGCAGAGAGAGTAATCTGAACCCCTTTTTTATCCTTGAAAGCATCATTGAAATGTTTCACCTGACGAGTTGTCAGCGATAATTTATTTTCACCACCAGTCATTTGATTAGGTTTCAACGTGATCGTGGTTCCACATTTTTTAGCCGATTCTGATTGCAATTTTTTGATTTGACCAGGAGTTAACGTAACACTAATAACACTATATGACATTATATATAATTGATTGATTCTAATTCAATGAAAAATCGAGAAAAATCAATCAAAGATTTTCTACTGGGGCATCTACCACTCTCATTCGTCCACCAACACCTTCAAGTAGCATTGATTTATCACTGAGAATGACAGCAACCGCTCTATAATCAGCAATAGCACCACGAGTCACATTAGCTCTAAAGTGTATATCAACAACTGACTGTCTTGTCAAATCGAGATGTTCCAGTGAGAAGTAGTAGATCGGATACAGGTTTTTAAAATCAAATTGTGATATTTGCAAACCAGTATCCACATTTTGATCGCGTGCCATAAATGACAACAGACGATGATAAACTCGTGCAATATGATTTTCTGTGTAATTAAGTTGTATATCCTCAGATGGTTCCTGCTGGCCGTTTATTCTTAGTGAGACGTCTTTCACACCTAATTGATCAAATATCATATGACTGAAACGTTGATCGCCAACTCGTGCGTTATCCTGTAACGCAATAAATATATGACGTGGCGCAGAAACGCCTTGTTTTGATGCTAGGTTCCAAGTGAATAACCCGTTGATATTTGATTGTTTAACATCTGTACTCACGGTTAGCCAACTCAACAACGACTTTCCTCCTTGGTCCATAAATGATAGTAATCGTCCTTCTGCGGTGATTGCTGGAGTCAACACTGGCATCCACAATGATATTTTTGTTAAATTGACTTTACCAGCATCAGCATTGGGGGCTGCAACATCTGCTGCAATCCTCCAAATTGCGTCGTTATCATCACCCTTTCGTACAAGCGATACTGTATGCTTCGCCCCGTAGATAACTTTTCTGACGTTTCTACAGAATCCAAATATGTGATGCAGTGGAATCGCGCATGAAAATGATCTACGATCTCCTTGCAACATTGCGTTTCGTGTTGCAGCTCCTAGATTGAAATTAGCATCGTTGTTTATAATCATATTCTCGACATCAGAATCACTATTATCACGTTTTTTTGGTCGTCTTACAACAAATGGATTTCCTCCAGCGGTATTCTTACCATCTTTTGCAAACATCATAGAAGGTCCTGCTGATCTTGTATAATCATCAGAATATCTCGCTAACCCGATTATTGTTGTGGCCACATCAACATCACGATCTATGGACTCAATTTCTTTTCCATCAATGAGATATCTAGCACTCTCAAATAGCGCCATAATACCATTATTGACAAAACCGACTTGAGTACCAGCTGGATACGGTGCTGGTACAGCAGGAGTATCAGCAGCTGTTACAATTTCTCCTTCTACTTCAATAAATGCTTCACAGGGTAAAAAGTATTTACTGGTATCATGAACTTGAAGATCAATTCTTGCTCGACTATTTGAGTCTATGGCATGATAGGCGTAATATTGATAATCGCGTACAGAATCATCCTTGCCAACTGGGGCGTCTATATTAAACGCCGGATCATGTGATTTTTTGAACATTTTATTCTATTTATCAGAGTCTAAATAGTGAAATCGTAAACGATTTTTCCATTTTCATCGTCGTAGTTTTTTAAGGCCACTTCCCGCTATCATGTTTGCAATATTGCTTTGGTCTCCTTGATTTACCATCGACGCTAGTTTTTCATCTACTGCGTTATTTATTATTTTACTAACACTTGCAGGCATTTCTTTTGTAGACGGTAACGGTTTCTTTTTTCGCCCCACTAATGATGTTATTTTATCCTTCGCAGTTGAAAACGCTTTCCCGGCAAGATCTCCAACAGTACTAATACCCTTATCACGAATAACATCAATGGCTTTCATTGATAACTGTTTAGCTAACGGCATCACTTTTGGGGCCATTCTTGAAAAGAATCCTAAAATGGTATTGCCGAGGCCATCTCCGTAATATGCTCTATAAACTGGAAACCGTGAATTAACTACATAGACGGGGGTTGGTTTATCATGATTGTAATGGATGATCATTATTATAAAAACAATAGTGTTTTCAATTGTTATTTAATCACTATGATACCCATTTGCTAACTCGTCAATGAAATCTCGATATGTTTTGATATCCATGATACCGCCGGCAAATAACCGTCTACAAATATCAGCTGCTTCATTAATTATTTCTGGAGAGTTATTTCCAGCTCGGAATCCTCCTACAAGAACATCTAATCGTGATATATCATTGATAACACTATCAGGACAAATGTTTCCAATCCTTGGATTTCCTAATCCACTTCCGCTATAGCCAGCTGCTTCATCTAGTTTGTCTGTATCCGTGGTTTGTAAATAATCAAGAGTATCATCATCATCATCATCATCAGGTGGTAGTTGTTGTTTTTTAGGTGAAAAAGATATTTTCTTTGCAGGTTGCTGTCGCTTTCTTTGCAATCTTGGCGGTTTTTGTTGTTGTTTAAACTCTTCGTATTGATTATACACGTGATCCACCATCCTGATATATTCAATGTATGATGCACTATCTGTCTTTTTTTGACTTTTTCCAGTTTTGATTTTATAGAATATATCAGCCCAGTGAGTGAAATTCTTAACAAACTTATGATGTTCTGGTTTCAACATTTTTTTTCTGTCTTCATAGGACGTAACAACAAGCGTAGGAATTTCTGTTGGATCAGTCTCATCAATTGCTGCTAACCCTTCTTCGTTAAATCTCATGCGTAAATCATCTACTGTTCTCTTTGATTCTATTTGTTTTGTTTGTTCAGTTTTCGCTGCTATTTTTTCAAGTTCACCAATAACAGATTTTCCCGTCTCGGGACCATCTCCCAGTAAAGCACGCTCTACTCCTTTCGTTGCTGTGGTTACTGGTTTAAACAATTCTTCAGACCCCAGAGCAAAATCAGTTTGTAAACTCTGTCGTTGTTGCAGTTTATTTCTTACAGAGTCACGAATTGGTACAAATCTCCTGATTGCATCTAATCGCTCACGAGCCAGTCGGGTTGTTAATGCTTCATTGACCATTATTTGAAATCAGAAACCATTTTTCAATTGTAAAACAATTTTTTAATCCGACCTAACACCATCGTGCAACTCCCTTTTTGACATCAGTGACATGTCGGATGATTTTTAACACGGTCATGGAAGTGTTATTTCATCCTATAACAGCTTCTATAAATGATGGGGAAAGTCACATAATTGTATATAAAATAAATAATACTGTGAGTTTCCCCACTTTTTCATTGACCAATCTGACACATCCTCCATCGATTTTTGACATCCCCCTTGAGGGTCGGCTAAAAAAAATGAGGGTCGCAATGATAATGGTCGGGCAATCAAAAAATGATTAATGGTCGGGCAATCAATGGTCGGGCAATCAAAATTGTTCATTTTCTTGAATTAATGCTCGTAGGTTTCTAATTTTAGAGTTGACTTCTTTTTTCAATTCGTATTCGTACCCCAATTCTTTTCGTATTCCCTCTACGATAGTATACAACGGAACGAACACACTGATGTCACTGGAAAATGAAAGAGAGTCTTTAATAGAATTCTGAACTTTTTTGATGAGTGCATATTTCTTGGGTAGCATATATTTATTGTTGTTAACCCCGTATTCTATATCCTGAAAATCAGACACAATTTGGTCAGGATTTAATCCATCTGATAGTTTGATATCCTGATTTTTCAATTTTGCTATTTCAACTATGATGCTATTCATGTTTTCAGAATTCATTATTCTATAAGTATGACATATCTCTAATTGGAAATTATGACGCATTAGACATAACTAAATTGAACTTTTTGCCCCGTCTTTTTTGAAATAGCCGATCGATAAACCCCCTCTGCAACTTTTCGTACTGACGGTCCACAAATATCGAAAAATTTACCGGCTTCATATAATGATTGAAATATTTTTTCTTCATTAGTTGTTGTATTCAAAGATGTCACAGGTCTCTTCCAAACCGTTTTGCAAGTGCCAGCTCTTCCTCGTTTGGAATTCTCACTCAGTGTGATAGCCTGCAGATTGGATACAGAATTATTCTTTCGATTAGAATCCTTGTGATAAATAACAAAACCATCTTTGATCAATCCATTAAAACATTCAAATACGAAACGATGAATGAGATAATTTTTCTTTCCAATAGTAAACTTCAAATACCCTTGATTATTCACAACACCGACCGGTTTCTTCATTCTACAGTGTCTTACAACACCATCACTGGATGCTTCATAATTTGTAATCACTGGATGTGGTCTGAATTCTTGGTCCATATATACTATTCTATTGTTTGTCTAATTCAGTGTTTGGTTCAATAATTACATCACTGGAAAATCTTTCGATATAGTCTTGCGGGGTTCTTATGATTTTATCCTTGATGTTGTCAGGGTCAAGGGCCTTTTCAGGGTCATAATTTCTGATAGATTGTCCATTTTTTATTCTTTTATCATAATAACGCTTCAATTCCCTATATCGCTTACCACCACAATCACTACACAATTGTGATCTTCCCTTGACCCCAACCCCACATCGAATACAGGGTAAAGGACCAAGACTTCCACGTCGAAAACTTTGCATATGATACCTACAGTATTCATTTTTTCTGCATGATTTGTTACACGGGGTTACATTTCCCATCATGAGCCATTTGCAGTGATTCATTATACATAAAACTTTCATTTAAATGTTTGTTCTTTATATAGCATGAAGGAGTTCAAGAGATTGACTTCGAAAAATGCTAAATTCAATGCCGATAGAGAGTTCAAGAGATTATTGAAAATCAATCCTAGATTTAATCTCGATAGACCAAAAAAACGTCAAAAACGTCCAAGAGACGGAAACATGAAAGAATTTAAGAGATTATTAAAAATCAATCCTAGATTTAATCTCGATAGACCCAAAAAACGTCCAATAGACGGAAACAAACGTAACAAACGTCCAAGAGACGGAAACATGAAAGAGTTTAAGAGATTATTAAAAATCAATCCTAGATTTAATCGCGATAGACCCAAAAAGCGTAACAAACGCCCAATAGACGGAAACATGAAAGAGTTTAAGAGATTATTGAAAATCAATCCTAGATTTAATCGCGATAGACCCAAAAAACGTAACAAACGTCCAAGAGACGGAAACATGAGATCATCATGGAAGGATGCTCAATTCAATCTTGATATAGTTTCTAATACACCCAAGAATAAAATTCTTGATAAACCCATCAGAGACTGTTTTAATGAATTCAAGCGTGATGGAGCATCTTATTGTTGGTCAACATTTCGAATTGATGGTGTTGTTGACGCTACCATGAATGATGAAAAGGCAGCAGTGATCATTTCACGTGTTGGGGAAAAAAGTCATTTTTTCCGAATCAAATTCATTATCCGTGAGAATGGCAAATGGATTATTAAGGATAAATTTGAACCCATTCTCAAGGGCAAAAAAACTGTCACCGTGAATCAGGATTCCAAACCGGGAATTTTGACTGGAATTGATAAACCCTACTACGAAAGGTCTTATCCTGTCACAGCAGTTGTTTACGGGATCTATCCGCTCAATGAAAAACCTGATATTTCAAAACTAGCACCCATGAAATATTCGACAGGGCTAAATTGTGTAGCAGAACGAATAATAGAACACTTCACAAATGCGTCCCGGGGAAATAAACTCACTGATCTAAGACGAAAAAAAATAACTGAGTGGGAGTTCACGGTAAAAGAGCATGGGGCAACAATTCAGGATATAACCAAATTAGAAACATCATTGAGATTTCCAATATCGGTAAGAACAATCACTGGTGAAGTATTAAAAGAACCGAAATATCAATCAAAAAAAGGAAAACCCATTGAAATTATTGATCATAACGAACACGCGTGGTCATCTGCAGTAACAATATTCCCACGGGATAGAACCGTAAAATATCTATCCCCAGCAGGGTTGGGACCTGAAGAATGTTTTACCGAGCAGAAATTATTTGATGCTATTTACCATTTGAGTAAAAACGATCCTGTGTCAGCGTGGCTATTTCATAGTAATTCAGACGAGGAATGCAGATTTGATCAGTTTGTAAGGCCCAACGGAGAATTATACCGTACTGAAGAACTGCAGAATCAAATGAAACAACTAGCTAGTGAGTTTTCTGAGGACGGAGAAGAAGACGATCAATTATTAGCAAACTGTTTTACAGTACCATCCATTGCAGCACATTTTGCTAGAAAGAAAAACGCGTGGAAACCAACACGAAGTGAGTTCTTATCAGATGTCAAATTGTCCTGTCTTGAATACAGCCACGGCGGATTATGGAACAGAAAATACACCTCTGATTCCGTTATTTCAGTTGATATGATTGCGTGTTATCCAGGAAGTTTTCTTGGGTATGGAGAATGCGAGAAATATTTCAAACGATTTGGACACCCTACACACGAAATGACACGCGTTGCTATTAATGGACCACTTCCTGATTTTGATTTAACCGGATTCGCTTGTGTGGTATCACTTGAAATGGCTGAAGGACTTCATCCGTGTAGTTATCTTTGGATTGGTAAACACATGTCTGAAAAACACTGGATGCCAATAGTGTTGTTACGGTATATGCTTGATTGTAAGATGTTAAAATCATTAATTGTCAGTGAAGCAATTATATCCTATCGGGCACAGAAATCAGTCTGGTTACCACAACCTGATCTAGAAAAAATAATTAGCGAAGAGCGAAAACTGTTTCCTGATTTTAATGAACAACAAATCATGGATTGGTCCAGACAGTTATTTGAAATCAGAAACAATGAAGCAAAAAATCTTGGACGAAGAATAATCGGTAAATTTACCCAAGGTGGCAAAGATGATAATACGAAATATTCTTCACGATTGATTATAGACAACGCTGAATACGATTTTGTAATGGCGGATTTAACGAATAAGGGCCTATATGTCAATCGTAAGGACGCATTTATGTCCGATGGAACCAAATTGGGTACAATTGTTACCTACAATGATGGATACCATCCGCAGTACACACATTTGAGAGCTTCTATGCTTGGTTATGCTTCTATCAATCTGTTTTCAATGATCAATAGATTTCCTACCACCGCAGTTAGAGTTGCTACTGACTCATTTTACATAAATAGCAAAATGGCTGATTTTAAGGCTACTGGCAACGAGAAATGGGGATCATGGAGAATTAAGAAAGAAATGATTCATGATTATATTCCATCAGCAGATGTTACCATTGAAAATAATTACTTAGGAAGCAATCAGTGTTCAGAATTTTCTAGTGCACCACCGATTTCTGATCCAATCTGTAGATATAAAACAGTTTATTTAAACGGCTGTGGCGGGTCAGGAAGAACAACCCGGGTAATTGAGTTATTTCGTGGAAACGCTAGCGTTTCTAACATGATTGTACTAACACCGACTCACAGACTTGCAAGAGAAATGATACAGAGAGGGGTAAATGCTTGCACTTATCACAGCTTTTTCCGATGGAAGGGAGATAAATGGACTCCTGAGCGCATGGGAGAGAAATTTATTCCTGAAATCATGATTTGGGATGAAATAGACACAGTGTCCGAAGATGTCTTAAAAATATTTCTTGAGTGGTTGTTATTGAAGAATACAAAAGTCGTCATGTGCGGTGATCACGGGCAACCACCACCATTTGTCGGTGCATCTCCCCATGAATGGCTAAAGGGTTTTGTAGACTATTATGAAGAAATTGATACTGATCATAGATCACTTGATAATGAATTAAAAGAATTGAAGAAACTAATTAGATTACAACCGGATAGAATCCAGTGTGAAATAACCCGTGAAATAATTTCGGAAACTCCCATGAATGATTTCTGGGAAATGTGGAGACCAAATGATTTAATCATTGCAAGTAGAAAAATAGTCAGAGACACACTTCAGATGAAGTTATTTGAATTGCATAAACAAAAATTTGCAACACTTCCAGTGCCTCTTTGTTATAGGCCATCGGATACGCGAAAACAGAACATCGAAGTTGATATTCCAGGACAAAGTGAAAAGCAGAATTTAGTATTAAATGATATTGTGCTGGTTGATATCAATGTTGTTGAAGATGCATTGCGTGCTAATAAATCCCCGTGGACGCTAGGTTATGCAGCGACGATACACTCTTCACAGGGATTGACTATATCGGATACAACTCTTTGGATGGTAGATAATCGCATAGAATGGTCGAATTTAGTCTATCTCGCAGTGTCTAGAGTACGAAAAATAAATCAACTTCGAAGAATTGTCCTGACAGAGTCAGGCGATGATGAAATCATTGGTGGCGATGATGAAATCATTGGTGACGATAATGATATTATTGATAAAAAACTCTCCGGTTACAAACAACAGGACAAAAAAAAACAACGAGAATTTGATATTGATGCTGAATTAATAATCACTTTGAAAAAACAACAGAATAATCACTGCGCGAGTTGCAATTGTATAATGCGTTGGCAGTATTCGGATAAGGATCCTCGCCAATTCACCGTAGACAGAAAAAATAACAATCTCGGTCATGTCAGAAATAATGTGATGTTGACTTGTCTTGAGTGCAATAGACGCAAGGGTGCTAGTTAAGCCCATAGGGTGGCAATTGAGTATCCTCGGGTATCACTTGTAATTGTTGTCTAGTAAAACCCCGTTGAGGGGCAGTTGAATCCAGTTTATAGATTGGAGGTCTACCCGTAGATCGTGTTATACTAGATATCTTATGCGTAGTGACGCTCCAAATAGGATCAGTAGCCCTTTTTCTATCTCCTTCTAGCTCTCCTGGTTCGTATAAGTACCTCACAATGACATTACTACCAAGAATTGGTTCTTTGAAATCTTTTTGTGGTTTTTCAGGTATCGACTTCTTTTTAATCGCGTTGATAGGTTTCATGTTGATTGTTCTAGTAATCTCGTTATTCAGTGCGGTAACTACACCTGGTAATCTCTTCACCCATTCACGGGATCTTTTTTCTTGGATGAATTCTTTTGCATATTGATATCCAAATAACCGCTCAGCAAGGGTTTTATTAAACCGTTCTACAATGGCCTGATCACGATGCAGTGCAGTATGCCCTCGTCTGATAGCGACATTGTGATATTTCATTGTAGATAACACTGCACCCTGAAATTCCTTGCCCGGGTCAACTTGTAACAGATTTGGCCAGTGCAGAGGACCTCGTCGATAAATCCTTTCAAATGCAGAAGCGACTTCAGTGGCCGATTTTGTTTTTAACGGTTCTGCTTCTTTGTATCGACTTGCAATATCAACTACAGTTAACGCATATTTGTAACCACGATCATGTGGCAGAAATAATAGATCAGCCTGATGAACTTCATTGGGTCCGGTTACATCAAAATGCGAGAATTGAATTTGTTTAGGCGGTGGTAGATAAATTTGCCATAGTGCCTGTTTGGATAACCAATGAGCCGCAGTGGTTTTTTTCACTTTTGCGGCGCTAGCGAGTTTACTGATTGCAGCGTTACCCCTCCAGTATCCTCTTGGGGAATAATAAATAGATTCCATGTTGCTATTAATTACCAGCACCTAACATCAATTTACTTTTCATAGCCGATTTTATCAAAAATGAAGCCAATTTTTCTTTGAAGGATTTATCAGTGATAGAATTCAACGCATGAATTAATTTCACATCTGCTAGATGCCTGTGTTGCAAATTGCTGCTTTTATAAGCAACATCATGAAGGTGACAGGCCTTATCAATAGCGTTTATTGGTTCCTCACCGGGGTTGGGTTGATTTTGATTATTGAGTCTGATATCAAGTCTTGTTCCCGGTCCACAATAACTATACCCTGGAAGGTGTTTTTCTCCGGGGTATTTTGCCCATGGGGTTCCAGGGAGTTTTGCTAATTTAGCTGCGATATCACCTCCTCGTTTTTTTTTTAAAGGTTCCTTGGGTTCCTTGGGTTTAGAAACAAATCTAAATTTCTTTGTACTACATTGTACGCATTTACCAGAAAGCGCTGATCGGTTATTTTTAGTTGTAATCGTCGTCAAGTCATCTGTGCCAGTACGCGCCTTACACTTCACGCAATATAGATCCATAATTTATGTATAGAGATATGAATATAATTGATTTTTCAGCGACTAAAACAAGAGAACCAGTGAAGCATCATGCAGCGCTACCAAACTCTATCCGCGCAATTATAATCGGGCCATCTGGATCCGGTAAAACGCAATTGTTGCTCAATTTAATAATGAGATGGATGAAGTGGGATAAGTTGTATTTAATTGCCCCTAGCGTAGACGACCAACGATGCTATGAAGTGCTAAAAGATTTTAATGAAAACGCTTCAGAGATTGCCGGCGAGGATGTTATTGAATTTATAACCGATATTGACGAGGCGCCATCCGTGAATGACCTCGATGGAAGTATCAGCAATTTAGTTGTATACGACGATGTCATGTTAGATAATCAAAAAAATCCTGCTAGAATATTTTCCCGAGGCAGGCATAAAAACACTGATGTGATTTATGTCACTCAACGCTATACTCAGATTCCAAAAGTGATTAGAGATAACTGTAATATGCTTGCTGTATTCAACGGCGTTGATACACATACGCTACGAAATATTTGGCAGACATGGTGTTCTGATATGGACTTCAATCAATTTAGAAATTTCTTTAGTCATGCTCAGTCTACCCCCCACGGATTTGTAACAATAAATTTACATGACCCTCGAACACGATATCGTATCGGACTGGATCAAATATTCGGTTAACCCATAGCAGCAGAGAGGGTGAGTGACAACGATGTTGTAGTCCCTTTTTCCCAAAAAATGTAATAGTTGAAAAGTTTTTGATTTCATTAATTTCATTGATTTTTTCATAATTTTTTTTTGGACCTAATCCATGATTCACACACACATTTGGGACCTGATGTCATTGACTTTTGGGCCTGATGTCATTGGTTTCATTGATTTTAAGCGTGATTTCAGTGAATACTTGTCTAAAAATGTTGTCCGGCTCACCCTCTCTGCTGCTTAGTGTTACATCTTTTTCTTGCAAATTATATGCTGAAGGTGTTGCTTTATATCTTGTTATTATGCAACTTGAGAAATAAATGAATGAATGAAGAACATGGAGTAAATCTTGATCATGTTGATTAAATGTACAAAGCATAAATACACTGTGTACATGACTATAAAGAAATTTAGAGACATAGGACATAATTTTATAAAATAAATAGAAGCAAATGACAAAATACAGCACATACCGATAAGTAATGCTTTGATATTCCACATAAACTTTCTGTGTTCAAAACGACGTGCTGCTATTTCTTCCAAAGCCACCATCAATTCTGATTTATCATGCATACATGAAAGCTGTTAAGAAAATATAAATATCTGACATGAAAATAAAATCTTATAGATGACTCCTACGATATATTTGTTTTTCCAGATTAAATTTGATTTCTTGCCAAAATATAAAAATCAATGTTTCATAAAAACAAAGCAACAATGGCAGATATGTGACTGTCATTAATGGAAACTGGAAAGGATATAATCTTCCAATATGCAATTAACATCACGCGATATAACACTGGTCTTGGATAAAATCAGGAAATAAAATAAACCATGAGATCCCTGCTGCGGGTGGGGTGGTCAATGAAAATCAGGCAATCAATATATAAAAAGACTCTGGCGGCCGTTTATATTGCCTTACATATTGTATCATCGATGGATTTCCAAATCATGGGAAAACTCTCTTGCACATAATGATACACCATCCGGATATTGTAGTGCATCCGACAGAAAAGGAGCCGAAGTTTTTTGACAACCGAAGATTCTCTACGTTTTTGTTTCTGTCAGGATAACCAAATATTTGTATTTGCAAGTGTCAGTTATCGTACGACGATATGTAAAGTTTTGTCTTTCAGTATTATATTAACATAACAAGCACATATAAGACTCAGTGCACTAGATTAAAATTTTGCGGAAACTCTCATTTCTGTTATGGGGCATTATTCAGGCAATCGCATACATCAAACTATCTCGAATCTTGATACAGTCAGTAATTATTTTTTAACAACCCCAACAAGAAAAATTTTTAACCCCCCGTCTCTCTCTCTCTCTCTCTCTCTCTCTCTCTCTCTCTCTCTCTCTCTCTCTCTCTCTCTCTCTCTCTCTCTCTCTTTAAACAAAGTCACCGCGCAAGTCGTTCTTGCCATCCACCCGGAATATTTCATCACCCACTACAGTCTTGTGGCGACAGACAAGCGACGAAACGGCAAATGTGAGTACACTGGCAGCCGTAGCCGTAAACATGCAGACAGTCGGCTCAGGGTATAAGGGCCGTTCACCACTGACATGGAGCAGCAGTAAGCTGAACCACGTTCACACCACGAGTCTCAGGAAAATCCTCTACATCAAGTGGTAGGACAAGAATCCAGACACTTAGTTACTCCGCAAGCGGGTCTCCCCAGCATCCACACCATCTTGATGCAGTGCCAGTTACGCTGGGCGGGACATGTTATACGCATGCCAGATAACTGGCTGTCTAAGAGACTCTTCTGTGGCGAGCTACAGCAAGAACAGCGATCCCTCAGAAGTCAGAAGAAACGCTTCAAAGAAAATCTGAAAACTCCATTAAAAGCATTCAACATAAACCCTGATTCCTGGGAGCAAACAGCAAACGATCGAGTCACTCGGCGTTCCTCTGTGCACAAAGGCTCCAATTTGTGCGAATCAATCATGACAGCAGCCTGAAAGCTGAAGAGGCAAGCCAGAAAAGCACATGACATAAGCTCTCATGGGGATGTTCTACCGTACTCATCCCCTGTACCTTATGCAAACGAACATTCATTGCAAGGGTTGGCCTCATCAGCCACCTGCGCACGCACAGAATTGAACCAACTCTTCCAAACCTCGGATGACAAAGAGAGGTCCTCGCCGAAGCGAGGGACGAACACCATTTACCAACCATTCGTTATTTCTATAAATACAACATGTCTTGCTGTCTTGATTGCCCTGTCGGCATACTTGTTCGAAAACAATCCAACTATAAGTAACCTTGTTTCCTCCATTCTTTGCACGTATCACTCTTAAGTGTGACCTGTCATACCGGAAAATTTAGGCCGCGAGATTGTACATCACATGGGCAGTCAGTGTGTTCCATGATAATGTACAACGCCTATTTTACGAACACTGTATTTGTTTTTCCCGTTAGTTTATGAAAGAGATGTAATGTGTTTTAACTGTTATGTGTGGGGAAACTAAATCACTTTTTTATCAAATGTATACAAGCAGGGGTCGATTTAAGGTCTCTCTTAACTTTGCACAGTACGTTAGTAATCGGCTTCTGTTCACTACTAACTTGCGATATCAGCGTGTTCTAACTATTCAACTAAAAACGTGCCCTGACCTTCAACACAATGAGTAAGGAAAACTAATCAACATTGGCTATATATAGACTCAAGAATGTAAGGTCGCCCTTTGAAACTGCCTAAAATATAACATATTTTACACTGTATGCTCAAATAGTATAAAATGTTATCATATTGTTTCCTACAATACATTTCAATCTTTGTAAAACCTTTCAAGCCGGTTATGCAAAAAGGAAATATCCAACTCAATCGGTAAAGGATCACTGGCAAATTATCGTGAAAATCAATATCAAGGTCAAAGTGTTATTGAAACTTGGGATTTAGGAAACTAACAATACAAATTTGCCATATGGACTATTTTACCGATTTGAAACCTTTGATCGGAGAAGTTGCATGAAGATTGTAAAATACAAATAAGATTTATGTTAGAATAAATATTAACAAGGTTGACAAGAATATGACCGAAGGCTGTATAAATATAACGGACATACCTTTGTAACATACAGAGGCATACATAACTTTCATTACCAAGCTCTCGCATATTTAACATTCACACACGCATAAAACCCAGTACTCTAAATATAAAGTACAAATTACAAATGAACGGTAGTATACAAATGATATGTACAATATAAACTAGTTTACAAAGTAAATTAAAACGATTCCAGCTGAAGATGTCTAAACTAGACGATTGGAATAGATATTAAATATTGAGGAAACATAATTCTAATAATTATTGTAACACAGGACTATAATCTAAAATTAATACATAATATTAGTAATATATAAAACAACCAATCAGATCATTCAAGCACAGAAATGCAAAATAACGAAGCAGGCTAAGTGTCAAAAGGTTAAATTTACGCTTGCAATCAGGATATGATTGGAATTGTATATAATCCTTTAATTCATGCTAGATATACAGTACGGCTCTAATTTCTGAAAATATCTGAACTTGTTCAACAAAAGAAAATAACATTTCACTTTTTCTAGAACATGTGGCCAAATTCATCAATATTTTGCCAAAAGCTTATATTTCTCTCAAGTTGCGAATTGGCAAAAATATGGCATCTGCTTTGATCGAAGCTGAATAGCCTGCTGAGCGTCTCCTTTAGTAACGTATCTCATGAGATTTTTATATGTCAATCACCAGTATTTATGTCCAAATTATAATGACGCCTTGTATTTGCATAAGTCCAAATATACTTTGCAGTGTTTATTTAATATTAGTGAGCAGCAGAGAGGGTGAGCCGGACAACATTTTTAGACAAGTATTCACTGAAATCACGCTTAAAATCAATGAAACCAATGACATCAGGCCCAAAAGTCAATGACATCAGGTCCCAAATGTGTGTGTGAATCATGGATTAGGTCCAAAAAAAAATTATGAAAAAATCAATGAAATTAATGAAATCAAAAACTTTTCAACTATTACATTTTTTGGGAAAAGGGACTACAACGTCGTTGTCACTACCCTCTCTGCTGCTAGAACTTTCAGTTGGGGTTAACCGAATATTTGATCCAGTCCGATACGATATCGTGTCCGAGGGTCATGTAAATCACTACGACGAAAATCCCCTTAGGATTTCACAAACAGACTAATTTGTAAAACCTCCTCTTGTAAATCAATCAGATTCTTGGACTGGTCAGTGAGTTTGAAATTAATTCTGGTTAATGAATTATTATGACATCGCATATAGACTGGATTCACCGGGGATTCAATTATTAAAAACCCTGGAGGGGCTGTTGGTGCAAATGAATACAAAATATATCCTTGCTGAGCTTGATTTGATCGTTCTAGATTAATTTGATAGCTTCCTTCGATTACATCACATACTAAATTGAGCGCAATCACCGTTGAAATATTCACATTGAACGGAGCAATATGCCTGCCACCACCATCTGGGTCATTATTATGGGTCAGGATTTTTATTGTTTTTTTCCATGCATCATGAATTATTTTAAAACCATCATCGATGGCATCACTGAGAGATTTTTGAAGTTCTAAGAGATTATACCCTGGTAGTTTGAACGCATGAATATCTTCTACGCGTATATTATACTTCGTTGCAAATTCTGTTCTCGTTATAGGATTACTGTCACCTAATACCACTTGAATGATTTGCAAATGAAATGTTTCCATGTCATTGATGATTTTGTTGCATGTTTCTACGACGCTGATAAATTCATCTCGGGTGAGAGAGCCAGATTTAAGAGATATTAACAGCAGCGAAAAATCATTATTCATTGCTGTGAAATTTTCATCGATGATATCTTGTCGAGTTGCGTGATATATTGGGTTGTTGTACTTTTTCACTACAGTGAAAACTATCAATTCCTTGTATTCTTTATAACTTTTTACTGGATTATCAGATTTTGTCCTGTCTGTGATATAATCGGTTTTTTGTGGTTCTGGTAATTTAACGGTTTTTCCACCGGGTGGTAATTCAGGCCATCCTAGTACGGTTCTAATAGAACTTTGATAGATATCTACGACGTATCCTTCTGTGCTTATTTCAATGGCAGATGATAGTGTTGGCTCATGAACTGTTATAGCGATTTTTGACTCTACTCCAGTAATCGATTTTATTCTACGCGCGAATTCATTATTGATTTGTTCAATTTGGTATGATCCGGTTGGTATGGAAACAACGTTCCAGTCTGGGGTACCGTCGGGTTTATTCTTATTTGCAAATACCAGTGAATTATTCGGTTGTTGACCACCAAATGGTTTTGACCTAATATTTGGCCAACTGTGGTATACTCGTAATTTTGCTAGCGCTATCTCCTTCACTGGGACTGGAGAGGGGAAATTCACACTGAATTCTGGATTCGTTGAGGTTATTGAGATCATGCTTGTTTGTACTGGGTTTGTGTTCTCCACTATTTGTTGAAGTAATTCCATCTGTGTTGTCATTGTTATTATATTCATGATGTATTTCTAATTTTGACATCGCAGAATCATATATATCTACCATCGCTGAAAACTCACTCTCTGATATAATTGTATCATCGAGCGATGACGATATCAATGAGGATAATTGCGAGTATGCAGTGGACACAACATGAAATTGAATTATGTAGTCTTGTAGTTTCCGTTGGCTGCATGAGGATATTTTTTTTGTGATTATTGAAATTATTCCAGCGATTGTTGTTGCCGCAGAAATGCAAATTGGAACAGCTATCGGAGCCATCATTGTCACTGAAGACAGTATAATACCAGCTCCGGTGATTACACCACTCACAGCGTACACAGTAACATCAATTGCGGTAATTCTCCTGCGATATTTTTTAATTTTCAATTCATACTCCTCAGACAAGGTTTTGAGTCTAGTTTGATACTCTCTGACCTGATCATAGCGATATTGAGATGATGAAATCATTTTTATTTTAAATATGCTAGCGTTTTCAATTACGATTTACTTAAATTCGCTACGAATTCCACATACCACGTTGTTGAGACCCTAACCAAATGAGTATCAGTAGATGCGATTGTGAACTTTTCAGTTGTATTCTTGTCGATGATCGTTGAAATCGTATTATTGAACCCGGATGAACTGGACGATGAAATATTAAATTGAGACGATGGTGTTACTAGTGTTAATCGATAAATACCCTTGACGGTTGCAGTGATATCTAATGTGTTGTTTGTAGGTGTCCACTCAAATGATCCGTGTTGGATTGTGTATACTAAGTTGTTGGTTTTCTCATGAGGAATTTTTGTTTTTCCAATGGCTGTTATCACCCTCGAAAGATCACCTTTGATGCCTTCGATGGAAGTTTTCGTCTCATCAATGGATTTTTTAATATCAGGGAGTTTTAGTTCAATTTTATCTAACGGGGTTCCAATAAATGTATCAATGGCGTCGGTTGTTGTTTTTGTTGCTTCGTTGATAACCTTTTGATCATCAACAAACGTTTTAATTTCAGCGATAGATGGTGTAACTACAATTGGGGATCCAAAGAACTTATGAACGACATTTCTACGGAAACTATTGTAGTTTCTTAAATGATCTTCAAATTCTTTATCGTGGTTTGTAAATCGATCTGTAATCGTCGAAAAAAGTACACCCGGTTTGAGTTTACCCTGATCGGAAAATAACGCGATAGTATCCTCGATTGCGTTTTGTTGTTTAACCAAAATATCATCCAGAGAAATATTACTAGATTTCAATTTACCCTGTTTGTCTTGAAATAAAACTATTTCATTCGGGTCAACACTTGTTAAGTTCAACGTCTCAGCGATTTCATCTTTAATTTTTTTTTTGTATATCCTTGATAGAATCAGGAGTTGCAGTGTCATCGGGTTTGGGTTTCAGAGGTCTTCCCCAAATATCAATCATGATATTTTATATATCTCTCTCTAAAAAGCGATTACTAGTGTAGTCATTTACGACAATGTGTGGTGGTTTTCCCCTTGGGTTACCCAAGGAGTTAGAAATAGCGTCAAGGACATTTAATACTTCACTGCCGCATATTGGTGGGTCATTGATTTGTTGTGTTGGTAGCGTAGAATACCAAGTCTTCATTGGAAGGGTTTTTATATACCGCATAAACTCTTTTGGTGGGGCTAATCCATATGAATCAAAATAGACAATCCCACGTGGATCAATAGCGTATGCAACCCAGTGAGTTCCAGGTCCGGTGCTGTTATCGAGATTAATAATACCTGTTTCAGTTTTGTTTGGTTGATGTGGTAATTGATCTTTCATAAAAACACCTCTGAAATTTTTAATCGCTAGTTTTTTAGCAGCATCCATTAAATCAAAATTGGACATTGGAACCATCGAAGATTTGGGAACCATAGGTTCGGAAATCGAAGATTTCTGAATTAATAAACCGTTCCTGGTAGTCTCAGGCCTGATCCGTGAACGGATCTCCCGCTGTACCATGAATACGGGGTCCCTGGTAGTCTTAGACCTTTTCCGCTGTACCACGAATACGGGGTTCCTGGTAGTCTTAGACCCAATCCTTGAACGGATCGTCTCTTTTTTTTATATCCTTGTCCAGCTGCCTTCTTTAGTGCCATTCCTGCTGCAGTACCAACGGCTCCTAACGCCGCTGCTTTAGCCACCGCTGGGGCTGCTGCTGAAATCAATGCTGGTATTGCAGCTAACAATGGAAATATACCACCCGTTTTCATCATATTTTTAATAGCAGCCGCAGAGAGAGTAATCTGAACCCCTTTTTTATCCTTGAAAGCATCATTGAAATGTTTCACCTGACGAGTTGTCAGCGATAATTTATTTTCACCACCAGTCATTTGATTAGGTTTCAACGTGATCGTGGTTCCACATTTTTTAGCCGATTCTGATTGCAATTTTTTGATTTGACCAGGAGTTAACGTAACACTAATAACACTATATGACATTATATATAATTGATTGATTCTAATTCAATGAAAAATCGAGAAAAATCAATCAAAGATTTTCTACTGGGGCATCTACCACTCTCATTCGTCCACCAACACCTTCAAGTAGCATTGATTTATCACTGAGAATGACAGCAACCGCTCTATAATCAGCAATAGCACCACGAGTCACATTAGCTCTAAAGTGTATATCAACAACTGACTGTCTTGTCAAATCGAGATGTTCCAGTGAGAAGTAGTAGATCGGATACAGGTTTTTAAAATCAAATTGTGATATTTGCAAACCAGTATCCACATTTTGATCGCGTGCCATAAATGACAACAGACGATGATAAACTCGTGCAATATGATTTTCTGTGTAATTAAGTTGTATATCCTCAGATGGTTCCTGCTGGCCGTTTATTCTTAGTGAGACGTCTTTCACACCTAATTGATCAAATATCATATGACTGAAACGTTGATCGCCAACTCGTGCGTTATCCTGTAACGCAATAAATATATGACGTGGCGCAGAAACGCCTTGTTTTGATGCTAGGTTCCAAGTGAATAACCCGTTGATATTTGATTGTTTAACATCTGTACTCACGGTTAGCCAACTCAACAACGACTTTCCTCCTTGGTCCATAAATGATAGTAATCGTCCTTCTGCGGTGATTGCTGGAGTCAACACTGGCATCCACAATGATATTTTTGTTAAATTGACTTTACCAGCATCAGCATTGGGGGCTGCAACATCTGCTGCAATCCTCCAAATTGCGTCGTTATCATCACCCTTTCGTACAAGCGATACTGTATGCTTCGCCCCGTAGATAACTTTTCTGACGTTTCTACAGAATCCAAATATGTGATGCAGTGGAATCGCGCATGAAAATGATCTACGATCTCCTTGCAACATTGCGTTTCGTGTTGCAGCTCCTAGATTGAAATTAGCATCGTTGTTTATAATCATATTCTCGACATCAGAATCACTATTATCACGTTTTTTTGGTCGTCTTACAACAAATGGATTTCCTCCAGCGGTATTCTTACCATCTTTTGCAAACATCATAGAAGGTCCTGCTGATCTTGTATAATCATCAGAATATCTCGCTAACCCGATTATTGTTGTGGCCACATCAACATCACGATCTATGGACTCAATTTCTTTTCCATCAATGAGATATCTAGCACTCTCAAATAGCGCCATAATACCATTATTGACAAAACCGACTTGAGTACCAGCTGGATACGGTGCTGGTACAGCAGGAGTATCAGCAGCTGTTACAATTTCTCCTTCTACTTCAATAAATGCTTCACAGGGTAAAAAGTATTTACTGGTATCATGAACTTGAAGATCAATTCTTGCTCGACTATTTGAGTCTATGGCATGATAGGCGTAATATTGATAATCGCGTACAGAATCATCCTTGCCAACTGGGGCGTCTATATTAAACGCCGGATCATGTGATTTTTTGAACATTTTATTCTATTTATCAGAGTCTAAATAGTGAAATCGTAAACGATTTTTCCATTTTCATCGTCGTAGTTTTTTAAGGCCACTTCCCGCTATCATGTTTGCAATATTGCTTTGGTCTCCTTGATTTACCATCGACGCTAGTTTTTCATCTACTGCGTTATTTATTATTTTACTAACACTTGCAGGCATTTCTTTTGTAGACGGTAACGGTTTCTTTTTTCGCCCCACTAATGATGTTATTTTATCCTTCGCAGTTGAAAACGCTTTCCCGGCAAGATCTCCAACAGTACTAATACCCTTATCACGAATAACATCAATGGCTTTCATTGATAACTGTTTAGCTAACGGCATCACTTTTGGGGCCATTCTTGAAAAGAATCCTAAAATGGTATTGCCGAGGCCATCTCCGTAATATGCTCTATAAACTGGAAACCGTGAATTAACTACATAGACGGGGGTTGGTTTATCATGATTGTAATGGATGATCATTATTATAAAAACAATAGTGTTTTCAATTGTTATTTAATCACTATGATACCCATTTGCTAACTCGTCAATGAAATCTCGATATGTTTTGATATCCATGATACCGCCGGCAAATAACCGTCTACAAATATCAGCTGCTTCATTAATTATTTCTGGAGAGTTATTTCCAGCTCGGAATCCTCCTACAAGAACATCTAATCGTGATATATCATTGATAACACTATCAGGACAAATGTTTCCAATCCTTGGATTTCCTAATCCACTTCCGCTATAGCCAGCTGCTTCATCTAGTTTGTCTGTATCCGTGGTTTGTAAATAATCAAGAGTATCATCATCATCATCATCATCAGGTGGTAGTTGTTGTTTTTTAGGTGAAAAAGATATTTTCTTTGCAGGTTGCTGTCGCTTTCTTTGCAATCTTGGCGGTTTTTGTTGTTGTTTAAACTCTTCGTATTGATTATACACGTGATCCACCATCCTGATATATTCAATGTATGATGCACTATCTGTCTTTTTTTGACTTTTTCCAGTTTTGATTTTATAGAATATATCAGCCCAGTGAGTGAAATTCTTAACAAACTTATGATGTTCTGGTTTCAACATTTTTTTTCTGTCTTCATAGGACGTAACAACAAGCGTAGGAATTTCTGTTGGATCAGTCTCATCAATTGCTGCTAACCCTTCTTCGTTAAATCTCATGCGTAAATCATCTACTGTTCTCTTTGATTCTATTTGTTTTGTTTGTTCAGTTTTCGCTGCTATTTTTTCAAGTTCACCAATAACAGATTTTCCCGTCTCGGGACCATCTCCCAGTAAAGCACGCTCTACTCCTTTCGTTGCTGTGGTTACTGGTTTAAACAATTCTTCAGACCCCAGAGCAAAATCAGTTTGTAAACTCTGTCGTTGTTGCAGTTTATTTCTTACAGAGTCACGAA